>CM076576.1:616431717-616517280 GCA_034641835.2 Pinus albicaulis | reverse complement strand
ATGCTTTCTATAGGCGCAGTTGTAATAGGAGTGATCCAGTGAACAAAGTGTTGATTGGACCAGATATGTTGGTTGAGATGGAGCAGAAGATGTAGGTTATTAAAATGAAATTAAAGGTAAGTTATGATAGGTAGGAGAGCTATTCATATCAACATATGGAATTCAAGGACTTTCATGTTGGGGAGCACATGTATTTTTGCATCAGGCCCAAGAGGATCTCCTTAAGGACTAGGTCTTGTGCCAAGTTGGCACCTCAGTATTGCGAGTATTTTAAGATCCTTGAGGGGATTGTCCCAGTGGCTTACAAAATTGCACTACCTCCATCAGTGAAGGTCCATGATGTTTTCCATGTTTCATTGCTTAAAAGATATGTATAGGATGTTGACCATGTGATTTATTGGTTTGTATTGCAAGTGGAACTAGAGGGAGAGTTCCATACAAAGCCATAATGCATATTGCAACAAAAATAACTCATGCTCTTGAACCGAGCGATAGAGAAACTTAAAGTCTAGTGGAAGCAATTTGGGCCTCATGAAGCTACATGGGATATAGATGATCAGATGTAGACATTATATCCTTATTTATTTGTTTCTTAAATCAAATGAGTTTTTTTTTTTTTTTTTTTTTGTGTGTGTCTATATATATATCATTGTAAATACTACATAGAGTTGTGTTAATAAAACTCCAATAAGAAATAAGTTTTGCTGGTCATAAGTGTCATAGAACACTAAGGACATTCTTCCCCCAAGGGGGAGGGGTTTGTAACAACCCCGAGTTGATTTTACATGTAAATAAATTAAACCAAGGTCATGGGACAAGTATTCAAGGATGAATGAAGATACAAACATTATATTGAGATCACTTATGTTTTAGTACAGTCTATGGAAATTTTCATTGGCATTGGAAAAGGCAAAGGGAAATAAAACAAAATTTAACATAAGAAATAAAAGAAAATATGAGAAAAGGAAGATGAAGAGATAAGTATATGCATGCAAGGGAAAATGAAGTAAATTGAAGGAAAAATAAAAGGAAAAGGAAAAAAAATGAGAGGGAGGATATTCTCTGCCTCTCTTAGCTACTCTTAGATACTCTTAGTCACTCTTGATCACTTCTTGGTTACTCTTGGAGCACTCTAGCATTCACTTGGACATTGAGGAATTCTAACTTGGACTTGGAGAGAGACAACACTTGGACAAAAGCAAGCAAGAGAAAAAATGAATTCATGGTGATCAAAGAAGAAGGTTGGAAAAGAAACTACATCATGACAACATTGCAGGTAACAGGTTGCATGCTTGATTTCCTTGTTGAGATTTGAATGCATGGTACATGAATTTGGTTATTTAGTTACTTTATATCATTGGCATTGGATTTTCCTAGATTGACAATGGTTTCAGACTTTCCTTTTCCATTTCCTGGATATACATGATGTGTTTGGTTCCCTATTTTGGTTAAGCTTCAGATAATCGGTACATTTCGAATCCTAGTGAGGTGGTCTTAGGAAAATTCCCAAGGGTCGAGGGTGGAGATGGGAATTCTCCTAGAACCCATGACGAATGATTGGAGACAAGAAAATTCCTCTAGGTATGGTGAAGAAAGTTGGAGGCATCCAAGCTTGTTTAGTTTTGGTGATTTATGGAATGGTTTAGGTGAAATCATTTTGGTTGAGGGTTGAGGTGGTTTAGCCTTTGGAATCCCTGGTTTGTTTTGTTTTGGTTTATCCCTTGTGATCCCACATTCATGCTTGGAATATGGCATGAGGGTGATTAGCTGAAAGAAATATATGGTTCAATCCAATCTATGGTCGGGTGGTATGTGGAACTCCCTGACTTGGTTGACTTTATCCTTATGTTATTATGTGTTATTTCTTATTGAGATAAATGAGCACATGTATGGGTTATTGTGTTGATTTTATGATTAGTTTGGCATAGCTTCATTTTGGTTAAATTTTGGTTATAGGCATGGTTAAATGATGTGCTCTTGTTATGGATCTTGTTCATGATTCAATAAGTTATTGAATGGTTATATGAATGTATAAGCTTACAAGTGTTGTTGCAACTAGCTTGAGAAGGGCAGAGATAACTTTTTATTATTATTTGATGAAATTAATGAGGTAATGACCATATATGCATTCATGACTTGTAGTTACAATCTTTACCATGTGTTTGGAAATTTTTGTATCATGTGTTTGGTAAGTTTGGGAAAGATCATAGCCTTATTATAGCTTGTATAGACTTATCATCATCATAGAATGGATTCTAGATAGTTCTAGGTTTTTTTGGGTATTTGGTCTGTAGTTAGCCCTGAAAATCTAGAACAAGGTTGTTCTACGAAATCTACGATTGCAAACAAAAGTGTCTTCCCTAGACTGGGTGGCTTAGTATATAACAATAGAAGTAAAGTGTAGCTATTGTTTTCCTTAAATTAAATACATAATGAGATGAAGCCTACCTATAATCCAACGTATGCTTCACTCCTTTATAGCCTTGAATGCTCCAATCCTAGTTTTCGTCGCCAAAATTTGAACCTGCACAATCAGACAACACAAGCCAATGATCTAAGAAATCTATGTAGCATAATCTAAATAATTTATTCAATGGATCAAAATGGAATCGAAATATATGAATCATAACATCATATATAGGGAAAAAAAGAAATATTTTCATTAATATAAATTGAAGGAGTTACAACCATAAATAGAAGTTGATCTTGTAGAAGAGCTCCTCCAAGCTAACTTGTTCCTTCTTTGTCACAATGTGCACCTCTAATCACCCTAATGCATGTAATATTAACTCTTTAAAAAACAACATGAGGGTAGAATTCTATCTCCAAAATCCAACCTCTAGATTGTGGACAACCACAAATATATAGGTGAGGGGAGTAAGTTGGGAGTTTGTATCCAATTACCAATCAATGGCTTGATATCCACTCTTGATGGGAGGATGGGATCAAAGGATAAGGGATAGAAACTCCAAGGTAGGATAGGATAGGATCCAATGTTTTATCTGAGATAAAAGTTTGTAACAAATTCTAGAAGCTTCTGGAAAAAGAGGCTTCCGAAATTTCTCTCTTTTTTCTCGAATTTCTAGAACCAACGCAAGTGCATAGTGGAGCAACATGTAGGTGATCAACATAGCCCCCAATAGAGAAACATGTAGGTGAATGTTGTCAAATAGGAGGATAGGGAGCATTGGTCATTAAAATGATTGAAACATGGTGTTTTTAGGTAGAAAATTTGGGATATAGGAGTGAGATGCATAAGGCTTTGTGTTATGATGATGTCAAGGGGTAAAAGGATGTTGATTGATCCAGTTTGTAGGATGACTGACCATATTTGACAAAATGGACTATAAAATATTCTCCCCTAAATCGTAGAGTCAGGAATGGTGACTGATCACTTAAGTGCTTTACCTTGTGACAAGTTCGGATCAAGAATAACCATCAAGATCATATTTTGTTATAATACATTTACATCATGATATCTTTGTTGAGGGAGGCATACCTATACTCATCACATAAGATAAAATTACATGTACAATGATAAAAATACATGTCCATTAATGAAAAATGGTGGACCCATGACTGGATGACTTTCTGTATGACCATAGCCATCATACATTGTGATTTTGTATGTATCCTAAAATTGCAGCCTGGATGGATGAAACTAGAACTTGGATCTTCTATCTCGTTCACACAATTGTCCAATGTATGACTCTAATCATGTGAATTAATGAGTTAGAGTCGAACATGGTAGACACCATTTGATTACTAACCAATGATGTAAGTCATTAATAGATGTGAGAGAAACCACTAGTGATGTTCACGGCTCTTAATATACTCCAGTACAATTTGTATCATGTGATTAAATGAGTTGATGTCGAACACCACACATAATATTTTCATCAAAGGCCATTGATGTAAACTTATCGGTGAGAGTGAAGAAACTTTATGTTTATGTATTCAAGCACCAAGCTATCAATCAGGGGTGTTTCTAAGTCAACTTCTTGGATAAAAAATTATTGGATAATGAGATGATGTCGACGGGAAGCGACCCATTGTAAGAGGGCATTTATGTATCCCCCATCAATGACACAAAGTAGGTATCATGATTTGAGATAGAATGATGTCGATACATAATTGGATTAGGAATGATAGAAATGGAATGAAGTCTTAAGAGTATTGTAGCGGATGTTGATAGAATGAATTATCTTGAACACAATGATGACATTGAATGGAGTTGTCATTGTTGACCCAAAACCGAAAATGGAGGATTTTGAAAATGGTATGATAACCATAAGACAAGTAGATTACCCAACTCAACAACCATGGAGATGAAGTGGAAGAGTGTTGTGTTCAAGAGCGACTCGCTGCCATTAGAAAAATGGAGTTCCATGTTTTCCCAATTTCCCCAACCATATTAGTCAGTAGCTCTTTATTTTTTAACAAGCTTGAGGATGATAAATTATGCTTGATCTGTAAGTTCACCCTTCAGAAGAATCCCTCTGAGTATGTTTAACGAACCCTGAGAAGGAGTGGTTCAGACTTGTCATGTTTGAAAAATCCATTGTTGTTTGATGGTTTAACAAGTCCAGTGAAGGTAAAACTCGACATCTTGTTCATGTTTATAGAGTTTGAAAAAGAGACAAAAAAGGAAACTCTATATGTTCATTTTCATAGATATTCCCTTGAGTCTGAAAAGGCAGAAAACAATACCCAAGAGGACATCTTAGTCATGTTTGACTAAGGTATTATATTTTCATAAATATTCTATCTTATTTCATAAAAGGATTAAACTTATACTGAGTAGACATCTTTTAATTTACTTTTACGAGCTTGAAAAGACAAGTGCTCGACAATATTTTAATATTTTAGGACTCTGAAAAGAGCTAAAAGAGGACTTCAGGGGGTTCCTTTTTCCTAAGTTTATGGAGTCTGAAAAAGTGATAAAAGTGTAATCCTTGGTTAAAATGATATATGAAAACATGACAAAATCCATTAAACAGTTGTCGACCTACTAAATACACAAAAAAAAGGATCAAAACTACCTATTTCATGATAAAAAAATGAAGAATTACTAGGTAAAAATATTAAATATGAAAAAATAATGAAAAAATGACCATAAGTAATTCAAATGACTTCATTTTTACCATTTGACATTCACCTTCAATAGTGAGAGCTATCAGCCATTTTTTCCCTCGATCTTTTGTAGCTGATTGTGATCAATCTGGTGGATCATTTCGAGTTCCTTCACTTCCAGGTAGGAGGTAAGACCCTTCTCTTTCAATTCATGGTTCCTTTTTGTGATTTCATGCAAAGTTTTATGGATTTTTGAGAGCCTCGGGGTTCCAAAAAAAATTCCTAGAAACAACACATGCTCTACCTATTGAAAACTACGTTGCACCTGGGAAACATTTTATTACAAACATGGGTGCAATTATCTATCATATCTTGGTCAGAATTGGGCGCAATTCCTTAGCTAAAATTGCCAGTTTTTCTTCAAAAGGATCCTAATGAGTGTCTTATTGATATTTCAGGTACTCATCAACACATAATGGCCTATGTGTGGTGATAAATAGAACATGAAGAACATGAATTAAATTCAACAAATGATCCTGCCACCATTTAGGCACTAAAAAAATGTGGTTTGTTGAAATTATTCTAGTTACCTGAACCATACAATTGTTATGATCCACATCCTAGTGAGGAAAAAATATAATTTTTCGGTAATTGCATAGAGCCTAAAATGAAAACCCATTCTTCTCGTTTTCAATATGAAAAAAATATGAATAATTCAATCCTAAATTTTATTTAATTTTTGATACCCTTCAACCTCCATCATCCATGTTTCATGATTGCTTTTCTCATGACCCACTTGTCTCACCTACTTCAAATCACAATGATGTTCAAACTGTTATTTATCCTAACATTAATGTTTGATGACCAGGAGATCACTTATAATTATGAGGCAATAGATGGAATTATTCAAGTTCCTGGTTCATTCATGGGATGTATAGGCATAAAAATTCAGTTTAGGGGAACATCTGCATGAGATCAAAGTGGAAGACATATACTTTATGACATGTTTGTCCATGAGGGGTTCCCCCATCTCTCTCTTAGGAGGGAGAAGTGGAGGAGAGTCAACAAAGGATTAAATTTCCACTCATTATAGACCTCGAGCACAACCGAACAGAGATGGTAAGATCAACATTAAAGATGTGACTCGTCTATTTCCGAGAACAATCCTTTTCATTATTTCTAGATTGGGTAGTAGCTCAACACTTCACGTAGCTAGAATATCATACATGTAGTACGGTCTAGACTGTCTAGACCCGATAATCTTGAAATGGAGTGAGGGGTATTGGTCAACATGAAGGAAAAATTGACTAAAACTGAAAAAAATTGGATATGGTTCAATTCTGATTTCTTTTTCCTTGGAGAGGATTCCATTGTTACAGCCTCAGTAGATCACGCCCAAGCCTATTTATATCAGGGTTCCATGGATGAGGAGGTGGATAGACCTTATGGCACGAAATGCAGGTCCATCGGAAGTTAGTTTCACATCAACCTTCTTCAGATTGTTCTGTAAAAAATTGATCATGATTGACAATTATCCGTACGCAGGAGCATATTTCTATGATGACCCTCAACTCGCACTTCCTGAGGGTGAGAAATGGGATGCTATGGGTAATGCGTTTTAACCATTTTTAAAGTTTTTAATAATTATTACATTTTTTGTGTTTTTTTTCTATGTTTTCGAGACTAAATTGTTGATTTTTTTTCATGCAGTTTTTGGACCTGTTCCACCTATAAGAGCTTCATATATCTATCACGCGGGAGAGCCACAAGAGGCTGCAGTACCAGCACAGGTAGTCACAGTAGGATGGGATGCACTACATGATCTTCATGTAGTAGAGACCCTTGCATAGGTGGAGCGCCACTTGGATGGGATGACACATGGGATTGATGAGACCATGGTTGATCAAATTCCTGTGCGGCTTCAATGATATACTATCAGAGTGCCTAGCTGTGTCGGTCAGCTACTGAGAAACATGGCACGTGTAATAGCACATTATCATGAGCACTATTATTCTACTGAGGTTCATAGTGATATTTTCATACAGTTTTTTATGTAGGCCATGTGGCCATCTGTGTCCTGGACACAGATTTTATAAAACCAAAAATTTATATGTATATATATATATATATATATATTTATATTTATATATCTTCAATGTTTCTATGTTTCTATTTTTTTTCCAATTCATGTGATGTGTATGGAAAATTATTTACATTCGTTGCAAATGTCTATCTAAAACATTATTAGCTAGAACCTCATATACTGTATTTATATTTCTAGTAATATGTTCATATCGGATGACATCTAAATGTATTTCTAGAAGGTGAATCCTTAGAAACATGCATAATATTGCAGGACTTATAACTGAATAGATATTAGCTAATTTTAGTACCACAAGTTGTTATTCAAGTCTGATGACTAAATGGTGGATACCATGTGTGATAGCATCATACAATAACTCAACCACTGTGCTATACTCAATGATTTTTTTTTTATAGCGACTAATACAAATCCCTTGTAGACTCATTAGATCTCCATTTGGAGAAACGATAGCCTACACCGCGAACGATAGATTTTGAGTACTACAACTAGCACCATTAGCATAACCAATGTATGGTTCAAGGGATGCCAACATCTTCAAATAAAATGTAAAAGGATCAACAAAAACAGTAGGAAACTCTAAAGAGACACACTGTAAATACACTCAACACACTTATAAACAATATTTACACAATGCACTATGCATGAGATCAAGCATAATATTTTTTAGGTACAACCCATTTCTAGGTTTTGAAAAAGGGACTCCATCGAAATAAAATGAATTGTAGGCTCCTTTTGCAAGGACACACTTGAAAATATATGAGCCTAACCACATTGGTTGGAACTTTCTGGAACCTAAATTATCATCCTGTTGGTCATGCAAAAGAACAAGGTATCCTTTTGAGAAGATATGAGGCTTGACGCTTTTGTCATATTGCACCTTGATTTGTCTTTTATGAACTTCATTAGATATATCAACATCACACCAAGTCATATCCAAACGAGTCATATGTAAAAGACATTCATTTTCTATAGAAGTGGGAGGAAGAATTTTTATGGCTAGTTTGAATGATGGAATATCACAATTGACTGGGATAATTGCTTCCAGACAATAAACCAACTAAAAGGGTGTAAATCCAGTAGCAGTCCTCACTGAGGTTCGATATGCCCACAATGCAGCGTAGATAAGAAAATCCCAATCCAATTGGTGGACCCCTATCATACATTAAAACATATTCTTAAGAACTTTGTTGATAGCTTCAACCTTTCCATTAGCCTAAGGATAGTAGGGAGTGGAAATTTCCTGGGAAATTCCAAGCTTGGCAGTTATTTCAATCATCATATGATTCCATAAATTATTTCCGTGATCCGTAACTATATCTTGTGGAACACCAAACCGTGAAATAACATGATTGAAAAAGAAATATGCAGCCATTTCACTAGTGTTGTTATATGTGGGCATCACCTCGACCCATTTGGTAAAATAATCTACCATGACAATGATATAACCATGCCCCCAAACCGAGCGAGGGTTACATGGCATAAAGTCGATACCCCATTTCGAGAATGGTCCAACACTGATAACATAATGCAATGGAGTAGGTGGATCATGGGTCTTACAATCATAAATTTGAAATGCATGACACTTCTGGATGGTGAGAATATAGTCTTGAAAAATAGTGGGCCAGAAGTATCTGGCACATAAGATCTTCTACGTGGTAGAATAGCTAGATAAATGACCACCGCATTCCCCTAAATGGAATTCAGTAAGGATTTTCTCGAACTCCTCATGTGTGAGAAACCTTCATAGAATGATATTGATATTGCGTCGATAAAGAGTATTGCCAATGATAAATGAATATTTGGCCTGGTATCAAATACGTTGTTGCTCGGAGCGAGAGGTATCAGACCAAAAATTCTGGGTCTAGAGATAAATTAGAATGCCTCCATACCATGAGTCAAATGATGAAATCATAAAAAATTACTCATCAAGGATAAAATCGTTAAATGTTGATTCGGAATCAGGGGAAGGAAGGTCACACATAAGCTCAATGAAAACCAAGGATTTATTTGACTTGGATTTGATGAATTCCAGGTCAAACTCTTGTAGGATGATGGTCCATTTAGATTATTTCGCCCCCAGCAATTGACTTGAAAAAAATCTATGTCATATGGTTGCAATATGAAATAACCGTAGTTTTTCGGAGTAGGATGTAATGATGAATCCTTTGGATGAATTGAACGACCGACAAAACCAACTTTTCTACATGAGTATACTTGATCTCGGTATCATTGAGATTCTGAATCAAGTAATATATGGGGTGTTCTATCCCAACATGGTCTTCTTGTACCAATACCATTGCTATAGTAGAAATGGCAACAATGAGGTATAGGAAATAGTCACGCTAGTAATGAGGGGGGTACAATAGATATGACCGAACCAATACATATCTTAGGGCATCAAACGCTTTCTGAGATGCGTTATCCCAATGGAATGGAACCCCTTTCTTAAGCAGGTGAGTGAAGAAGGTGCAAGTGTCAGGATGATGATTGTCTGTACTTTTAGAGCATCAATCTGAATTCCTTGTTTTTAAATAACAAAACCTAGAAGTTGTCTATAATTGATGTAGAACACACATTTGTGTGATTTAATTGAATATTGTAGTATCTATACCATATTAAAATGTCCCTAAGATGGATCAGATGATCAACCTGACACTTAGAATGAGCAGGGAGATCATCCAAATAGGGTTGCATGATGTGTTTAATATCATGAAAAGTGTAATCCATGGGCCACTAAAACTTGGCCCCAACATTCTTCAAACTAAATGGGAGTTTCCGGTAGTAAAATGTACCCTAGGGAAAAATAAATGCAGTCTTAGGTTGATCCGCTAGGAGAATATTGATTTTATTATATCTGAAGAAAAAATCCATGAATGAATAGATTTCATAGTCGACACAGTCATCAACAATATGGTCGATGAATGAGGTCGGGTAGTTGTCCTTAGGACAAGAGCGATTCACATCCCAATAATCGACACATACTCAAATATTCCTTTGTTTCTTCATGACAGGGACAACATTAGACACCCAATCGATTGAAGGAACAGGGTAGATGAAACCAGCACGAAGTATCTTTTCAAATTCACTCTTGATTGCGACAACCTTCTTTAGATGGACTATACAAAGGAATTATTGGAGTGCTTTAGCATCAGGATACGTTTTACTTTCTTGCACTACTATATTCAGGTCAATACGTGGCATCTCCTCATAGGTCCATGAAAATATATCATGAAATTCCTGAAAAAGGGTTTTATAGGTCCCCTTCCCTACTCTGAACTGCGCCCTCAATTCACCAAGTCTTCCTTGAGCGCACTCCTTCGACTCAAAGAAGTGTTCCCTCCTTCAACACACTAGCACATCTTGAATGCCCGAATCTTAGCATTTTAGTGTTCCCCTATGTGCGATGCGCCCTCCTGAATTGATTGAGTGCACTATCGCACCCTGAATACATGAAGCCCTAGCCTTCAACATACAAAAATAGTGTTCCATATGACCTTCCTGAGGCCTCCTAGGCACATCAGTGCACCCCGAAGACACGAAACCTCAACCTTTATCCTTCGGGAATGCACATTGTAAAGAAATTATACAAAAAATATGTATACCAATGGATTCAATCCGATCACGTGATATGCTAAAGCAAGATATTGAATCCTTCTACAAATTAATTGTGGAAAATAAACATGATCGCACAATCACACCAAGTAAAATAAAGAAGAAAATAAATCCACAACATGGATATTTTTCCTGGGGAAAGCTTTCTGCTCGAAAACCCTCTATCTATTAAACCAAAGAATCATGAAATAATACAATGCACTCTTCTCACAAGAGTCTGTTGCACTCTACCAACTATCTCACACTGATCCGGACAAAATATAACAACACTTAGAAAATTTCCTGTCTTTGCTCAGACTTCCTTTCTTGCACAATTCCTATAGAATTAAATCCCTATTCTTTAGGAATTTCAGCCTTCCAAAACTGCGCAATTCTCATGGGAAATCCTATGGGTGTATTATTTCATGCGGGAAGTTTGCTAATAATACAACTGATAGTTAATATCCCTTTAACCTCTGTCTCAACTAGGTATTCATCAGAACTGACATGCATGCAGCTATTAATAGTAAATCATTAGTTACTTGACAAAACACTGCATGTGAATTAAATCTGATTTAATTTGGTTGACCTCTCACTAGTGAAACAATCAGTTACAACTAGTTAAACTGATTTTAACTCACTTAATTGAGTTATTTTATTTCTCATGCATTAAAATAATACACTAACTGCAACTTTGACTCTAAAAAAAATATAATCACTCTAAATGCCTCACCAACCACCCTCAACTTGAATTTCATGAGCTACCTGAGTTTATCACACTCAGTTAACTATTACAAGTGATTATGAGATAAGATTACAGTTTATTGTCAAATTTAATTAAGGGAAAATTAAATTAGACACACATTTCTTGTTGACTTTTCAACACTCCCTCTCAACAGGAAAGGGATTATCATCCACCCCGATCCTGCCTTTATGGTATTCAAATTTTCGCTTGGCAAGCGCCTTCATCAGAATATCTGCATCCTGATCCTCCGTAAGAATGTACTAAAGTAACATAATGTGTCTTGGAACACAATCTCTGAGATGGTGGTACCGGATGTCAATATGCTTAGACCTGTCATGGAATACTGGATTAACCGAGAGTTTTATGCAACTATGTTTATCACTATGTATCACTATCATATCCATCTGATGACCAAACAAACCAACAAGAACCTTCCTCATCCAGATGACCTCACATGTAGCCTGACTAGCTGGCATGCACTCTGCCTCGACTAAACTGAGTGCAACTAATCTCTTCTTCATGTTGTACTAATAAACTATTGTCGATCCTATGTTGAAGATACCTCCTTATGTGCTCTTCCTGTCTGATGGACTACCTGCCCAATCTTCATCAGTGAAACCTTAAATATTCACTCCCTTTGTCTGTCTGTACCATAATCCATACTCTGTAGTGCCCCTGAGATATCTCAAGACATGCTTACCCGCCTTCCAAAAGAGCTTGGTCAGCTTAACCATAGCTTGACTAAGCCGGTTAACTGCGTAGCATATGTTTGGTCGTGTGTTCACCAAGTACATGAGTGAACCCACAAGCTGCCTGTAAACAGTAGCGTCCACTACCTCACTTGAAGTAGCATCATCCTTCCTCCAGTTTCCTATAAGAGGAGTCTCCATGGGTTTACAGCTCTCCATATGGAACTTCCTCAGAATCTCTTTGGCATACTTGCCTTGAGAAACAAATATCTCCCCATCTCGTTTCCATATCTCCAAACCAAGGAAATAGTGAAGCAGTCCCATGTCCTTCATCTCAAACTCTATTGGAAGATCTTGTTTGAAAGAAGTTATAAGCGGCTCATCACCTGTCAGAATAAGATCGTCAACATAAAGTACGATAATCAAAAGCTTACCATCAACCACAATCTGCTATAGTTTCTCATCCACTTCACCCTTCGTGAAGCCCAACCCGGTGAAATATGTGTCAATCCTTGTGTACCAAGCACGAGGTTCTTGCTTCAGCCTATACAGTGCTCTCTTGATTTTGCACACATACGACTCATTTTCAAAGGTCTCAAAACCTTCTGGCTGCTCAATGTACACTTCTTCCTCATTAACTCCATTTAGAAATGAAGTCTTCACATCCATCTAATGCATCTACCATCCCATCTGCGTTGAGAGTGCAAGGATAGATCTAATCGATGAGTACCTTGCAACTGGTTCAGAAGTATCCTCATAGTCAATCCCCTCAACTTGTGAGGATCCTGAGGCTACAAATATAGCCTTGTACTTATCCAAACTCCCATCTGCTTCCTGCTTCACCTTATAGATTTATCTAGATCCAACCACTGACTTTCCAACTGGTCTTGGGACAACTTCCCATGCACTGTTCATGACGATGGAGTCATACTTCTCAACCATGGCGTCAACCCAAGTTGGTTGTTGCACTACTTCCTCAAAATAGGATGGTTCTATCACAATAAACTTACTCATAAGAGCCATCTATCCAGTAAAAATGTCTGGTGACTGTCTCTGTCTGTGCAGTGATGTAGGTGCTCCTACATGTTCTGCCGCATCAAGTCTCAATCTGTCAGCTTCTGTGGTGTGCCTCTTACCATGTCTGGTGGATGGCTCTGCATGAGTGGTTTATGCCACTCCATGATCCTCCACATCTTGAGGCTCATCCTTTGGAACCAAGAGTTCCTAATATGCATGCAAATCAAGCTCCCTCTTAAGGGACAATCACATGGCTTTATCCTCATCAAATTTTACATACCGTCTAACAACAGTCATCTTGATGTTCGATAAATGCACCCGATAGTTGTGGGGAGTATCTGTGTAGCCCAAAAATATCCCAATTTCTGTTGTTGATTCTAGATTCTTTCTAGAATATTTGGTCACATGGAAATAGAAAAATGAGCCAAAAATTTTAAAATATGAAACATCAGGTTTCTTACCAGAAAAGGCCTCCTCTGGTGTACTCATGCCAAGTATCCGATGAGGACTACAATTTTGCAAAAATATCATTGTGTTGCATGCCTCTGCCCACAGATGCAACGGTAGGCCCTGATCATGTAACATCGCTCATGCCACACCCACAATTATTTGGTTCTTTCTTTCTGCAACCCCATTATGTTATGGGTTATGAGGTGGAATCAACTCTCTCTGAATTCCTTATTTGGCATAGAAGTTCTTGAATTCATTGGAGATGTACTCAACACCATTGTCACTCCTTAGAGCCTTCACATGCTTCCCTGTATCTTTCTCCACCAGTGCTTTGAACTCGCAAAAAATTTGAGAAGGTTTGATATTTATTTTGCATGAATTACGTCCAACACTTTCTAGAAAAATCATCAACAAGAATCACATAATATGTGTGCTTTGCTATAGAAGATCTAGAGAATGTTCCACACACATTTGAGTGAACTCTCTCAAGGATTTTTATTGCTCGATTCTCCTTCTTTTGAAAAGTGGCCTTTTTATACTTCCCCATGGTACATCCCTTGCATGTGTCTATCTGTGCAAGAGAACCTTTTGGAAGCCCCATAGAAATCTACTGCATGACCTTCAAATCACCGTGGTGTATATGGCCCAATCTCCTGTGCCATAACTCACCCTCATTATGGCTCGCCACTCTGTTTTATTTACCCATCAATGCTGCGCAACCATCTACATCAAGTTTGTAGAGATTCTTGACACGAATCCCAATCTTCTTAACTTTTCATGTGGCTTTGTGATGAAGGAATGCAGTCCCTTCACTAAAAAACACATTATATCCTCTATCCTCCAACATATAAACTGGAACTAAATTATTTTTCAAGCCTGGCACATGCATGACATCTTTTAATAAGAAAGGTTTACCTGACTGTCTCTAGAAAGTAACTGTACCAATCCTAGTAGCGCTATACCTCCTATCATTACCCATCTCGATGTGCATCTGAAGATCCTTCTCCTCCAAGATAATAAATAGTTCTTTGTCTCCCTTCATTTGTAAATGTGCATCACTATCCAAGTACCACACTAATCCCATCACACTAGACACCATGCATGCGATGAGTGAGAAGTCCAACTCGAACTGTGAAGCGAAAGCTTCACCCGTTGCAAATCCTGAAATCTTCTTGTTGTTCTTATTCTTCTGTGGACAATTAGTGGAATAATGTCCATGCTTGTGACAGTGAAAAATTTTCAATCGGGACATGTCATGCTTATTTCCTTCTTTTCCAGTCTCAGATTGGAATAGGATTTCTTATCCTTCCCTTTCTTTTCCTCACTAGCCAAGGCACAATTTTCTTCATCATCTATATCGGATGAGGATCCATCCCTGGTATTCTGCCTGAATTCTTCTTGTACCAAATACGACCAAATCCACTCCCAATCTGGTATCTTCTCCCTCCCATTGACAGAGTCCTAATAACTATTCCAGCTTTTTGGAAGGCCTAGAAGAGCTACGCTCACTAATTTATCATCTGCTACAGTAATTTCGACACTTCCAAGCTCATCTCTACGTTGGATGAACTTGGTCAAATATTTCGGAATAATGTCACCTTTCTCCATTTTGATTTTCCTGAGCTTGTCCTTCAGTTCCAATTTTTTTTGGTCAACACTACTCTGAAATAGATATGTCAAAGCCTTCCACATTGCATATGGAGTCACTTTGCCATGGATACTCGAGACAATGTGATCTCGAACTCCCTCTAATAAGATCCTCCATGCCTTTGCAACCTTCTTTTGCCAAGCATCAAGAAGAGCAACTTCTGCTGTTGTGGGTATGGGAATATCATTATCAATGAATTATTTCATCCCATTTTCCTCGAGAACTACCTCCATTCTATCTTTCTATGAAATATAATTAGAATTTCCCTCGAGTGCATATTCCAATCTGGCCATCTTCATCCGTTTGTCGCACCAAAGAATATTTTTGCAAATTCGAATACTATTCAGCACAAACTTAATTTCTTCTCCACTATAGTGATTTCCTATGATCTATACCATGTAGAAATTATACAAACCATATGTATACCAATGGATTCAATCCGATCATGCGATATGCTAAAGCAAGATCATATTGAATCCTTCTACAAATTAATTGCGGAAAATAAACATGATCGCACAATCATACCAAGTAAAAGAAAGAAGCATATCTATCCAAAAGTACACAGATATTTTTCCTGGGGAAATCTTGCATCTCAAAACCCATCTATCTTCTATTGTATATTCAACCAAGGAATCATGAAACAATACAATGCACTCTTTTCACAAGAGTCTGTTGCACTCTACCAACTGTCTCACACTGATCTGGACAAAATTGACCAACACTTAGACAATTTCCTGCATTTGCTCAGCATTCCTTGCTTGCACAATTCCTGTTGAATTAAATCCCTATTCTTTAGGAATTTCAACCTTCCAAAATTTTTCAATGCTTATGGGTAATCCTATGGGTGTATTACTGCATGCGGGCAGTTTTCTAAAGTAAAACTGATAATTAACACCCCTTTAACCTCTATCTCAACTAGGTCTTCATCAGAACTGACGTGCATGCAACTATTAATAGTAAATCATCAGTTGCTTGACATATAACTACATGTGATGTGATTTAATTCACTTGACCTCTCACTAGTGCAATAATCAATTACAACTATTTAAACTGATTTTAACTCACTTAATTGAGTTAACTGATTTCTCATGCATTAAACTAATACACTAACTACAACTTGGACTCTAAAAAAATAGAATCACTCTACATGCCTCACCAACCACCCTCAACTCGAATTTCATGAGCTAACTGAGTTTATCATACTCGGTTAACTATTACAATTGATTATGATATAAGATTACAATTTATTGTCCAATTTAATTAAGGGAAAATTAAATTAGACACACATTTCTTGTTGACTTTTCAACACTCCCTCTCAACAAGAAAGGGATTATCAGCTACCCCAATCCTACCTCTATGTATTCGAATTTTCTCTTGGCGAGTGCCTTCGTCATAATATTTGCATCCTGATCCTCCGTGGGAATGTAATGAAGTAACATAATGCGTCTTTGAACACAATATTTGAGATGGTGGTATCGGCTGTCAATATGCTTGGACGTGTCATGGAATTCTGGATTAACTGAGAGTTTTATGCAACTCTAGTTATCACAATGTATCACCGTTGGATCCATCTGATGACCAAACAAACCAACAATAATCTTCCTCATCTAGATGGCCTCACATGGAGCCTTACTGGCTGCCATGTTCTCTGCCTCGATTGAACTCAGTGAAATTGATCTCTGCTTCCTGTTGTACCAAGAAACTGTTGTCGATCCTATGCTGAAGATCCCTCCTTATGTGCTCTTCCTATATGATGGATTTCCTTCCCAATCTGCATCGGTGAAGTCTTGAAGCTTCACTCCCTCAATCTGTTTGTACCATAATCCATACTTTGTAGTGCCCTTGAGATATCTCAAGACATGCTTTCCCGCCTTCCAAAAGAGCTTGGTCGACTTAACCATAGCTTGAATAAGCTAGTTAACTGCGTAGCATATTTTTGGTTATGTGTTCACCAAGTACATGAGTGAACCCACAAGATGCCTGTAAACAGTAGTGTCCACTACCTCACATGAAGTAGCATCCTCATTCCTCCAGTTTCCTGCAAGAGGAGTCTCCATGGGTTTATAGCTATCCATTAGGAACTTCCTCAGAATCTCTTTGTCATACTTGCCTTGAGAAACAAATAAATCCCAATCCCGCTCCCATATCTCCAAACCAAGGAAATAGTGAAGGAGTCCCATGTCCTTCATCTCAAACTCTCTTGCAAGATCCTCTTTGCAAGAAGTTATGAGTTGCTCATTACCTATCAGAATAAGATCATCAACATAAAGTACGATAATCAAAAGCTTACCATCAACCAAAATCTAGTATAGGTTCGCAACCAATTCACTCTTCGTGAAGACCAACCCAGTGAAATAAATGTCAATCCTGGTGTACCAAGTACGAGGTGCTTGCTTCAGCACATACAATACTCTCTTGAGTCTTCACACATGCAACTCGCTATCAAAGGTCTCAAAACCTTTTGGCTGCTCAATGTACACTTCTTCCTCAATAACTCCATTGAGAAATGTAGTCTTCACATCCATTTGATGTATTTTCCACCCCATCTGCGCTAAGAGTGCAAGGATAGATCTAATCGATGAGTACCTTGCAACTGGTGAAAAAATCTCCTCATAGTCAATCCCCTCAACTTGTGAGAATCCCCGGGCTACAAATCTAGCCTTATACTTCTCCACACTCCCATCTGCCACCTGCTTCACCTTATAGATCCATCCAGATCGAACCACTGACTTTCCAACTGGTCTTGGGACAACTTCCCATGCACTATTCGTGACGATGGATTCATACTTCTCAACCATGGAATCAACCCAAGTTGGTTGCTGCATTGCTTCCTCAAAAGAGGATGGTTCTGTCACAATACACTTGCTCATAAGAGCCATGTTTCCAGTAAACATGTATGGTGATTGTCTCTGTCTGCACAGTGATGTAGGTGCTCCTACATGTTCTGCCGCATCAAGTCTCAATCTGTCATCTTCTGTGGTGCGCCTCCTACCATGTCTGATGGATGGCTCTGCATGAGTGGTTTATACCACTCCATGATCCTCCGCATGTGGCTTCTCCACATATTAAGGTTCATCCTTTGGAACCAAGAGTTCCTAATCTGCATGCAAATCAAGCTCCATCTCAAGAGACAATCGCATGGATTTCTCCTCACATCCCGTCAAACAACAGTCATCCTGTCATTCAGAAAATACACTCGATAGTTGTAGGGAGTATCAGTGTACCCCACAAATATCCAAATCTTAGCTATTACTTCTAGCTTCTTTTTGGAATCTTTGGTCACATGGCAATAGACATATGAGCCAAATTTTTTAAAATATAAAACATTAGCTTTCTTACTAGAAAAATCCTCCTTTGGTGTACTCAAGCCAAGTATCTGATCAAGACTACAGTTTTGCACAAATATTGTTGTGTTGCATGCCTCTGCCCACAGATGCAATGATAGGCCCTAATCATGTAACATCGCTCATGTCACACCCACAATTGTTTGGTTCTTTCTTTCTACAACCCCATTCTGTTGTGGGTTATGAGGTGCAATCAACTCTCTCCTAATTCCTTCTTTTTCACAAAAGTTCTTGAATTATTTGGATATGTACTCACCACCATTTTCGCGCCTTAGAGCCTTCACATACTTCCCTGTATCTTTCTCCACCAGTGCTTTGAACTCACAAAATTTTTAGAACGTCTGATCTTTCTTCTGCATGAAGTAGATCCAACACTTTCTAGAAAAATCATCAACAAAAGTCACATCATACATGTGCTTTGCTTTAGAAGTTGTAGAGAATGGTCCACACGCATCTGAGTGAACTCTCTTTAGGATTTCCTCTCCTTCTCGTGAAAAGTGGCCTTTGTATACTTCCCCATGGTACATCCCTTGCATGTGGCTATTTGCGCAAGAGTACCCTTTGGAATCCCTGTATAAATTTGTTGCATGACCTTCAAAGCACCATGGTGTATATGGCCCAATATCTTGTGCCATAACTCACCCTCATGCTGGCTCAACACTCTGTCTGCTTTACCCATCAATGTTACGCAGCCATCTACATCAAGTTTTTAGATATTCTTCACAAGAATCCAAATCTTCTTAACTTTTCCTATGGATTTATGACGAAGGAATGCGTCCCCTTCACTAAAAACCACATCATACCCTCTATCCTCCAACATAGAAACTAGAACTAAATTATTTTTGAAGCCTGATACATTCATGACATATTTAAATAATAAAGGTTTACCTGATTGTCTTTGGAAAGTAACTGTACCAATCCCGATAGCGCTATACCTCCTGTCGTCACCCATCTCGATGTGCATCTGAATATCCTTCTCCTCCAAGATACTAAAGAGTTCTTTGTCTCTCGTCATGTGGAAATATGCACCACTATCCAAGTACCACACTGATCCCATCGCACTAAATGCCATGCATGCAATGAGTGAGAATTCCAACTCAAACTGTGAATCCAAAGATTCGCGAGCTGTAGATCCTGAAGCCTTCTTAGTGTTCTTCTTCTTCTGTGGAAAATTAGTGGCATAATTTCCATGCTCATGACAGTGAAAACATTTCACTCTGGACATGTCACACTTATTGCCTTCTTTTCCGGTCTCATATTTGGAATATTATTTCTTTCCCTTCCCCTTCTTCGCCTTACCATCCAAGGCGCAATTTTTCTCATCATCTGTCTTGGATAAGGATCTATCCCTGGTATTCCACCTGAATTCTTCTTGTACCAAATCTGACCAAAGTCGCTCCCAATCTGGTAGCTTCTCCCTCCCATTGACAGAGTCTTGATAACTATGCCAGCGGTTGGGAATGCGTAGAAGGTCCAGGCTCACCACTTCATCATCCGGTAGAGTAATTTTGACACTTCCAAGCTCATCTCGACATTGGATGCACTTGGTCAAGTATTTCGGAATAGTGTCGCCTTTATCCATTTTTATTTTCCTGAGCGTGTCCTTCAGTGCCAATTTTTTTTCGTCACTACTACTCTGAAATAGATCTGCCAAAGCCTTCCACATTGCATATGGAATCACTTTTCCATGGAGACTCGAGACAATGTGATCTCAAACTCCCTCTAATAAGATCCTCCTCGCCTTTGCAACCTTCTTTTGCCAAGCAGCAAGAAGAGTGGTGGCTGCTGGTGCAAGCTTGGGAACATCATTATCAATGAATTGTTTCAACCCATTGTCCTCTAGAATGACTTCAATTCTATATTTCCATGCAATATAATTAGAACTGTCGTCGAGTAAATATTCCAATATTAAGCCATTCAAAGTCATCTTGATCTGCCTATCACACCAAAGAATATTTTTGCAAATTCGAATGTTATTCAGCACAAACTCAATTTCTTCTCCACTATACTGATTTCCTGCGATCTATACCATGTAGAAATTATATAAACCATATATATACCAATGTATTCAATCTGATCATGTGATATGCTAAAGAAAAATATTGAATTGTTCTACAAATTAATTGCGGAAAATAAACACGATCACACAATCACACCAAGTAAAAGAAAGAAGAAAATCAATCCACAACACAGAAATTTTTCTTGGGGAAATATTGTTGCTCAAAACCCCTCTATATTCTATTGTATATTCAACCAGGGAATCATGAAACAATATAATTCACTCTTCTCACAAGAGTCTATTGTACTCTACCAATTGTCTCACACTGATCCGGACAAAATAAACGAACACTTAGGCAATTTCCTACCTCTGCTCAACCTACCTTGCTTGTGCAATTCCTGTGGAATTAAATCCCTATTCTTTAGGAATTTCAGCCTTCAAAAACTCCGCAATGCTCATGGAAAATCCTATTGGTGTATTACTGCATGTGGGCAGTTTGCTAATAATACAACTGATAGTTAACATCCCTTTAACCTATGTCTCAATTGGGTATTCATCAGAACTGACATGCATGCAACTATTAATAGTAAATCATCAGTTACTTTACAGATCATTGCATGTGAATTAAATGTGATTTAATTTACTTGACCTCTCACTAGTTCAAAAATTAGTTACAACTAGTTAAACTGATTTTAACTCACTTAATTGAGTTAGTTTATTTCTCATGCATTAAACTAATACACTAACTGCAACTTGGAATCTAAAGAAAATAGAATCACTCTACATGCCTCACCAACCACCCTAAACTCGAATTTCATGAGCTAACTGAGTTTATCACACTCAATTGACTATTACAAGTGATTATGAGATAATATTACAATTTATTGTCCAATTTAATTAAGGGAAAATTAAATTAGACACACATTTCTTGTTGACTTTTCAACACCCTGCACCATCCCTTGGGTGCATAACGCACTTGGGAAGCTCGAATTCTTCCACTTATTCCTTTGTTCTTGTGAGATGCACTCTGCTTTCCTTCTTTCTTAGGGCACATGAGCACATGTTGAAGCCCCGAAGCTCCTCCTCCTCCATCCTTCGGCCTTTCAGAGTGCACCATTATGCTCTGCAGCTCCATTTACCATTTTAAGCACGTCGAAAGGAAATGAACAAGAAAATATGCATAAAACATGGTAGATTCCGAGATTTTCAGACTGATAGTTTCTCATCATGAGTGATTGTGAAATCAGGTATTCCAAGAACCTTATGGTAGACACACACAAGGAAGATCTAGAAAACAAGATGAATAAAGGAAGCATAAGAAGAACCAAGAACACACCTAAAGCTTGACAAGAAAAACACCATGAAGACTCCAAAGTTTCAAGACCCTTCAGAGGGTGGAAGCACCTTAAGAAAATGATGATAAAGAACAGACATGGTGGAGGCCATGTCACCACTGAAGCAAATCCATGTCATCAGTCACAATCATGTACCAATCATCCAAGATAGTGGTGTGTCTAGTTTCATCATATGATGATATGGAAGACAAATATGTATTATTTTAATGATTGTAAAATACAAACAAGTAGAATTCCAAGAGTCATGTGTGAAATCAAGAGTCATGAAAGTCCAAAGCACATCTAATACCAATAGTTACATGTAATTCCAAAATTCATTTGGAACTTCAAAGGTTGTAGAAGTCCAAAGGTCAGTAGAAGTTAGAAAGTCAAGAGTCATGAGGATATGAAAGATCACTCATCAAGTTATAAATAGATCCTCATTTCTCATGTAAAGGAATTTTAGCCTTGGCTTCTCCCATAAGTTATAAGAGATATAAGTTAGTAATTTTGGGGAGAAGGTAATGGCTCCAACACTCCACTATTGGAATAAGAGATGTTCGTTGTATTCATGCACCTTGGGACTTTTACTTGATAATTGAAGCCTGGAAACCAACACTTTTCTTACATGGATTATGAATGTTTATAATACTATTCTATGAATGTTTATGGTTCATTTTTTCTTTCACCAGTACTAATATAGTTGAATTATTTTGGTTATTTTACTGCTTATATTATTGAGAATGTGTTGTAATTCTTGTAATGGTCGTCACATCCTTGTGGATTATTCCATTGGATGTTTGACGAAAAATTCTTGTTCATGTGTGTCTTTATTAGGGTGGTATTATTACCTCTATTTTTAGGATCACTTTCTCTCCTCTATGTGGTAGAAGAACCTTGATGCACTTGCAACCGAACATTCACCAGACACAGTAGCTTTCTTTTTGAAGGCACACATGTGATTATATCTCTTGATGATAGCTAAAGAAAAGGCATATCTTTAAGTAAATGGAATTCAGGTCGTATTTCAAATGGTGCTCTTATCCCAAAAGGTGTGAGGTCTAGTTGGGATCACAAATTAGAGAGATCCCCTTGAATGTTGGTAGGTCCAACACTATCAACCTTTCTGGCGCTAGAAAGAAGGAAACCTAATTTTTATGATTGATAACTCCACCCACCTACATCATAATTCCTTTGTACAAGGAAACAACATCCCCTTAACTTATCCGACTCATATTCCTAAAGCAGGTGGATATTCTCATCCCAACCCTGAACAAATTTGCGATATTCTTACGAGCACATCCAGTAAATTCGCCCCATAATCCTTATGTTCGCAAAGGCTATCGGATTGATTTCTAGAGCACATAATCTTTCGTGTTTTATGAAAAGGAAAGAAAAAACTCCTACTAGGGTAGTGGTTTCTACAATTGAATATTTGGTCTTAAAAACCTTCAAATATTTGCCAGGATTTGCAGAAAATATAGAAAAACTAGAGCAACCTCCATCTTTTAATGGGGGGGGATTGGGATAACATTATGCTCTTGGATGACACTTTCCACGGGTTAGGTGGACACGAAGAAGAGGAACAATATCCCTCATATTCTAAAGAAGAGGAGGAGGATACAAATGAAGACATGGAATACCAAGTTCTAGATTGGATGACTCAGGGTCCACTTTCCCTTTTGAGTATTTGAAATAAAATTCCAAGACAACCGGAAAATTTGTTAGCAAAATATTACCCTGACAAGGCACTCAAAGTGGAATACCATTTAGATGATTTATACCTACACTTGTATATGATCGAGGTAGGTTATGATGATGTTTCATGTAGACTCTTTCATTGTATCTTATATGGTACAGAAGTTTCTTAGTACCATATTCTTTCTGCGAATTCAATTTAGAATTGGAGGGGGTTTAAAATGTTGTTCCTTGAAAAGTTCGCAGATGACAAAACCCCAACCATGTTATTAAAAGAGTTAGGGAATCTAAAGTTGAGGGAAAAATAAAAGGTGAAGGACTTTAATCAAAGGTTCGATCAGATATTGAACCAATTCCCTCTAGATACGACACTTCATGCCTCCATAATAATTGATTACTATACTTTTTCCTTACCAGTAAGCATTTCACAATTTGCAAAGAGAACAACGAAAGAAAATTTGGCTCATAATTTCAAATAATCCATTGTTGTTGAGAAGGAATTGTGTGCAATAAAAATCATCATTGATGATTATCCATCCAAAGACTCCAAGTATACATGAAAATGGTCTCGGGCCTCCTCAAGCAAGGCCAAGGACAAAGAAGATACTTATCTAGAAAAATCTGCCTACACTATCAAGACAAGTGAGACCATTCTCAGTAGCAAGCCCTTGAAGCTCAACTACCTAAAGAAGTTTAGTAACAACATCAACAAAAATAGTCAGTTGGCTAAGTATGCACAGAGCTAAAATGTCTTGTTGAATGTCAAAAGTATAAGCATGGACCAATATTTTTCTTTTCACCAAGAATACAATTTAGAAAAGGCATGACCACAATGGAATCACAACATGAATTCTCTAGTTGCATATATCTTTGACTCAGTAATTTCAGACGAGCACACTGAACAAATAGAAGAAAAGGAAGAATCTGAAGTAGATGAAGAGACTGCAAGTGTCAGACACATAGTTAATACTTACGATTGTGTGTTCAATGTTGGGAAGAAAAAAACCGAAGAACCACCACTGAATGAGGCCCCGAATCAGAAGAAAAATAGCTAATATAGGTTGAGAAGTCAAGGGCATGTCCCTAAACAAGATATAATGAGGAAAAAGTTGAAAGAGCATCTCTGAACAAGTTTGGATATGATACCACAATAAATAGCAATTCTGCCAACACAAAAATTAAGACCATCACACCGGAAGTGCCACACAAAGTCACTCCTCCAGAAACTTCACCAATCCCCATTGTACTTGAATACAACATAATCGAGGATATGAATAAAGCACGTGCAAATATTTCAATCTTCGACCTCACAAGAATAGCAGGCCAGTGGGAACGGTTTGTCTGATCCCTTGATCAACTCTCATTAGAAGGTAATGCTTATTATTCCCAAAAGGTATCTGGTAAGTTTTCTGGTCCCTTGGATTCAATTATTAACGCTAAAATATTATAATATAATACTCTTTTCCCTTTGTTTCTATTGATTTTTGAAATTTTCAATTACAATGTTCAAAACTTTTTAGTTGATTTTGGTGCATCCATAAATGTAATGCCACTATCTATCACAAAGAAAATAAATGCCAAATGGGACAAAACAGAGGCACAAATCATTCAACTAGAGATATTTTTGGTCTAGGATATTGGTGAACTTAGAAATGTGCTTATCATATTATCTAAATATGATCGATCTCTTTAATGTATATATATAATAATTGTGGACCTACCTAAGCATATGGTTTACTCTTTAGTAGAGACTGGTCGAGAAAATTACAAGGGTATTTTGCAATCAACTGGTCACATTTGTGGCTTCCGTACAAGGGCAAGGACAATTATATCTGGGTGGAAACATAACCTTACATGAAATACACAGTTACATCCCTCAAAGGTGAAAATGATTCGGTCTCTTTTGCCGACCTAATTTTTGGTAATTTCTCCTTGGAAAAATGCCTTGGGTGTTATCTCACACAGCCATTACCGATTCCACCATATACACAGTTAGAGATTCTTCCTTGCTCTATGGCTGGTGCAAATTATTTATGTAATATAGATGTATATAATAGTACTAGTAATAATATTAGTAATTTTACAAGAAATAGATTAGTACCTTATAAATTTTGGACTCTTTACTTTCATGGTTCTAAGATGTGGGATGGTTCTGGAGTCGGTTGTGTCTTTTCGGATCCACAAAAAAAGAAACATGTACTTTCATGTATTTTATAGTTCAAGTTCACTAATAAAACTGCAGAATATGAAGCACTCATACTTGGATTAAATAAATTTATAGACCAGAAGGTAGAATTTTTGAAGGTAATCGGTGACTCAGTGGTAGTCACTTGTCAAGTACGAGATACTATACACTGTGTTTCACCTCATCTCAAAAAATGATAGTAGGAGGTATGGAATTTGATCAATCATTTTAAAAATTTCAATATTGTTTTTGTTCCAAGGGTTAAAAACACAGTATCGTATACATTAGCAAACGTTGTTGCTAGGATGTTGCCATTGAAAAATGGTTTTTCTATTGAAATTTTGTATAAACCATCTTTTCCTGACAATGTCACTAACTTACGTGTTTTCAATGATGACTAGAAGATACTACATTTTATTGTGTATGTGGATGTGTTCAAATACGTCACCATAGAGGAGGATGAGCACGAGCAGGATCTACAGGAAGCATCTCAAGCATCGAAAGGAAACGATATGCCAAAATGTGTGGTGTACCTTGAGAAACTATATGATCTGCTGAATCAGTTTAGAGGGCCAATAAACACAAGGACTTAGAGTTCAAAGCTGGCATCTCACCAAGTCAATTTCGGAACCCCACAACATCTGAAGTATGTCAATCTTGGTACATGTTGTTCCTCACAGAATGGCAAGAATTTATTCATTTATTCATGTAGTATCAGGATGTGTTCCCTTGGACATACAATGATTTAAATACTTGTGATACCCACATCATCCATCATGTGATTCCTATAAAATAAGGGGTGAAATTGTTCCAGTAGAAGCTACAAAAATTTCATCTGCCACTGGATCCCCTTATTTAAAAAGAATTGAGAAAGTTGTTGTAAAAAACTTGGTGAAAATTCCATGTAATAAAGTTAAAAATAACAACCACAGTTGATGGGACACTTATTCCAAGTTGAATGTTGGGAAAAAAATCCTAGTGGGTGTTCATTTTGGTTATTATGGCTAAAGAAAATTGGAAAAGGCAATGGCAAAGGCTTTAGAAAGGAAAAATGGCATATTTGGCATATTTATTTATGAAAATAATGGAAAATAGGAGAAAATGGAGGTGAAAGGTCATAGGTTGCATGTGAGGAGGAAAATGAAGTAAAATAATGGAAAATGAAGAAAATAGAGGCCCCATTGATAAAAAGGATTATGAGGATTAGTTTGCAAGATTTTTCTAGTTCAACCTTTTCTCAGTGTATTTTTGGAGCTCTCTCATTATTCTCTCTCTCTCTTTCACACACACACACTCTTGGACACAGAGTTTCTTGGAGCACTTTGGAATTGGAGCAAGAAAGGAAAGAGAGTAGGAAGAAGGAGGAAGCAAGCAAGGAGGAGCATGAATCAAGAAACTACAGTAATATTATTTTCAGGTATTGATTTGCATGTGTATTTTCCTTGTTAGATATCACATGCATGGTATTGCATGTGGTTCTTTCTGTCTTGGCATGGGTTCTTTCCAGGTGTGACAGTGTTTTCATCCTAGCCTTTCCATTTCCTGATTTCCATGGTGTTATGGATTTCTCATGTTTTGGTTTAGCTGGATTTCTAGATGGATTCGAAACTAACTGGGGTGGATCTCTGAATAGATATAACACGTGGACTGGTAACCCCTGAACCAGATTGTGGGTTGCAGTAAAGTTAGATAATGTGTTGCCTTGGTGGGCCTAGCAATCCTCAACCGGTGAATGGCGGGATATACATTAAATCCTAGAGGTGGTTTTCCTTAGTTTATATCCTAGTGATCCATGTTTGGATTGCGGTAAAGCCTGAGAGGTGGGTGCTCTCCATTGGGGCTAGTAGTCCCGGGATGAGATGTATAGTAAATCTTGGAAGGCATGTCTCGGTTTAGGGCCTAGTGAACCATGATTCAAATTGTGGGTTGTTGTAAAGCCTGAGAGACTAGGAGACAAGAAAATTCCTCACTGTTTAGGCAGACAGAATCTGGTGATATCCATGCTTGTGTTAGCCTAGTGATCAGGTGTAGATCATGGTAAATTCGATTATGAAATGTTTATTGTGTTGGCCTGGTGATCCAGGATGGATCAAGGTAAAGCCTGATTTCTATTGATGAGGGTGAGGTGGTTTAGCTTCGTGATTATCTGGTTGGTTCTTTCGGTTTGAGTCTCACATTCATGCTTGGAATATGGCATGAGGGTGATTAGCGGAATAGAGATTTGGCTCAACCAATATACGGTCAGGTGGAATGTGGAAGTCCCATCTCCGATTGGTTTTTACATTCAATAATTATTAGCTCATTCCTTTGGTATTTGGTATGAAAATGTACCAGTTATTATGCGATTATATTGTAGTTGTATCCACTGTATTTATGTTGTTATTATGTTGGTTATAAGAATGTATTTTATCAGTGATGATGTATGGCTCTATACATGTTTTTACTTGTAAATTAATGCACAATGTATCTATGGGAAAATATATTGTATTTCATCTTATGATGTAGGGGAGCAATGCTTCTTAGCGATTCTCAGATAAGTATGAAACCCCTATGCTTAAAATTGTTATTTACACCTGTAGATTCAATGTTTTTGACATGTTTGAAAAAATGTTTGTCATGGCTAGGAGGGGTCCAGATGAGTTCTTGTTGATTTGATTGCTTCCATATCATTTTCCTGTTTTTATTTATCATCCCTTATTTTTTCATGAAGTTCTGGGAAGTGACCTGGGCTCTAGGCCTGAAAAGGTGGCTCAAATCCCAGAGCTGCAGGCACAAAACTGAGCATTTTGGGCCCTAGTCATTGGCATGCAATTTTATGACTATCGCTATAGCCTCCTAGCCCCTAGAATGCAGTGTTATGCATGTGGCTATGGGTCAAAGAGGTTCAAAATGCCAGTGTGACCTAGTGTAAGAGGCCAGAATGGTTGGGTTACCTTCTAGGTGTGGTGTGGGTGTTGCACAAGGTCTGTAGGTTGTGTTTTCCATTGGTTCCACTTCCTTAAGGTCACATAGGAGGTTGAATCTCATTATAGTAGCTTCTTGTCGAATGTTTACCCCGATTGGTCCGTTACTTGGGTAGATGTGGGAAGGGGGTGTTACAGAGTGGTATCAGAGCATGGTTGCACTCTCCTTGGGTGATGTTTGGTTGCTTATCTCTTTTTATGATATCTGATACCACAGAGCGGGATTAGAGCATGGTTGTGCTCTCCTTGGGTGATGTTTGGTTTCTGATCTCTTTGTATGATATTTGATACCACAGAGTGGTATCAGAGCATGGTTCAACCCTTGGACTGGATGGGTGGTGTGTTGGTCATGTTTTTTTGTTGGTTGCATATGTGTTTCTCATACCTATGGTCTATGTGCTTGTTGTATCCATGTTGTGTTGGCCATGGTGGCAATGGTGTCGCCATGGAAGTTTTGATGATTTTTTTGTCAACTTGTTGTCATGAGTGCACTAGAAAATTTGGCGGAAATTCCGACGGCCAATTTGTCGCTATTCCGACACATAGTCGTCGCAAGAGCGACAGTTCGAGGGCGGGCAAAACGTGGTTTACCATACCGTCGCAGTTCCGATGCAATTAAAAAGTGTCGCACTATTGACACTTTTTCCGTCGCTTCCAAACAAGCGTCACTCTTTCGACGTTTCCTAATCAACGTGCTGGAGCTGCTGTAACGGGCGCACTTAGATGAAATGTGAATTCGACGTTTTGAACGTCGCTCTTAGATCGGTAAGTATTTGTCACAATTACGACGAAATGTGGTCAGACGTTTTGAACGATCGCTCTTGACGATGTTTATATTGTGTCGCTCTTTCAACGCTTCTAATTTGCAATTCAGTAGCTAAGGCTTTGGTAACAATGGAGTGTTAAAAAAAAAATGAAACTTTAAAGAGGAAAAACGTTGTTTTGGATATATTATATGAAGTAAAACAGTCCATGAAGTCATTACATTTTCACATCTGAAGATTGGAACCCAAATATCCATCCAGAAAAGTGGAAGTCCCACCCCAGACAATGATAGAAAATACCCCATGTCACATACAGGGACATGATATAAAATCCAGTAACGGTCCACATGGAGATTATCGACAATCTGAGAAAGCATCCAAATATGCCCGAGGCATCTATAAGAAAGTGAAATAGCAGTATCTAGAATAGTAAAGCAACAGATAGAGTACCGACGTCCATTGTTCCAAATACAAATTAAAGTACCCAAAATCCTTGAACAGAGAAAAACGCTAATCATGTGAGGAGTGTGATATGTCCAAAATATAAAAATACCATGAGACCATATCAATAAACCAGCAACATAGACCAGCATAGCTAGTTTTGAAGGCAGAGTCATAAACATTAATCATTTTTTTTCACAAGAGAAAAAACGTTGTTTTGAATATATTATATGAAGTAAAACAGTCCATGAAGTCATTACATTCTCACATCTGAAGATTGGAACCCAAATATCCATCCAAAAAAGTGGAAGTCCCACCCCAGACAATGATAGAAAAATACCCCATGTCACATACAGGGACATGATATAAAACCCAGTAACGGTCCACATGGAGATTATCGACAAATCTAAGAAATCATCCAAATATGCCCGAGGCATCTATAAGAAAGTGAAATAGCAGTATGTAGAATAGTAAAGCAATAGATAGAGTACCGACGTCCATTGTTCCAAATACAAATTAAAGTACCCAAAATCCTTGAGCAGAGAAAAACGCTAATCATGTGAGGAGTGTGATATGTCCAAAATATAAAAAGACCATCAGACCATATCAATAAACCAGCAACATAGACCAGCATCGCTAGTTTTGAAGGCGGAGTGATAAACATTAATCATTTTTTTTTTCACAAGAGAAAAAACGTTGTTTTGAATATATTATATGAAGTAAAACAGTCCATGAAGTCATTACATTTTCACATCTGAAGATTGGAACCCAAATATCCATCGAGAAATGTGGAAGTCCCACCCCAGACAGTGATAGAAAAATACCCCATGTCACATACAGGGACTTGATATAAAACCCAGTAACAGTCCACATGGAGATTATCGACAATCTGAGAAAGCATCCAAATATGCATGAGGCATCTATAAGAAAGTGAAATAGCAGTATGTAGAATAGTAAAGCAACAGATAGAGTACCGACGTCCATTGTTCCAAATACAAATTAAAGTACCCAAAATCCTTAAACTAGTAAAACAGGAGCAATTAAGAATTCATTGTTTATAACTAGTTTAGAAGAAAACATTTAGAATAATAATGATTAAAACCAGATTACACTTAAGTACCTTCTGATTTACTCCTTTTCATTAATTATTCAGAAATGAAACATAGTGATATAATAAACAGATATAAAAACTTAAAACACAGGATAGAAATGACTTATTGATCTGTAGTTTGACACATGAATCCTGTAAAAAGTATCTAGCATCAATTCGTCATCCAGCAAGCCACAAAGAAATTTCTCCAACATCACTTTATTCCAAAAAATTCAATGTTACTGCAAAGTATATGAATCCACACGTACTACTCCAATTGATGGAGTATTTATACAAAAAATCATACAAAATATCTCATAACAAATTGAGATATTATCTAGGATAACTAATAAGTATTTTACAACAATATATATACAGATGGTCTCGTAGATAAGAAAAATGATAACTGATGTTGTGTTGTTTCCTTCTTTTAAGAATGTGCTGGAGGCAGGCCCTATATCTTGGCTTGCTGCTGTCCTCTTCAGTAATTCTATGTTGATTATTTCGTTTCATTGATACTCTTTAACTGCTCTGATACTCTTTGACCTTTTTTCATCCTTTTATCCTTTTTATCATGATATACTGTGGTAAATAGGCAAAAATTTATGTAAGGATAATTTTTTACAAAAGTTCCATCATTTCTTCCCACCATTGAACTTTTGGCACTCTGGTCCTTTGCAACTTTCTTAGTGTTTCATCGGCCTCAGTATATCTGAAGAAATTAGGCTGATTTGGGAACAAATGATTTACTTCATGCTCAAGATAAAATAAATTCTCCAATCTGTCATGAAGGTTTTTCCCTGTAGGCAATGCTGCTGTTGATGAACTGGTTGAAGAACTAGCTTGATTATCAACATATTTGTCCAATTTTTCAACATAACTATCAAGCTCCATTAGCTTATCTTCTGCAACTATAGGACTGGGCAATCCTCTATTTAACAAAATATTCAATCTTTCTCTAAAGGCAATGATTTATTCTTGCATATCTGAGCACCTTCGTTCTAAATTCTGTACCAGAGTTCTTTTAGTAAAAACTCCCTTTATTTCCAGAATTGTTCTGGTCCTGTCCTGAATACCAATTTCTGCAAGTTGATTCTTAGTCTGAGTATTTAAAAAATGTATAAGTCTATTGGCATCTTCTGGCATATTTCCCAACTCTTGTCTTGATCTCTCAATCTCATCCAGAGCCAATTTAACTAAGTTATTCTATTCATCCATTATTTGAATTGAGGACCAAACATCCTTTATTGATTGAATGATATTATCCAAAAGAATTTCATTTATTTCTTTTAAAGGTTTCTCCAATGTGAGATCCTTTTCCAATGCTTTGACTGTTTTTTCTAATTTGTTCACTTCTCTTGCTTTATCAGCAACATTCATTTTTGAAAGATCATATTTATGTTCTAGAGTGGCCAATTGTTCCTTTGTTTTGTGAAGCTCTATGGCCTGAATGTTCATATCTTCCATTGAATTTGTTAATTCATCAGTTTTCAAATTTGCAGTGTTGCTCTGTGACAATTCTGTTGGCTGACCTGTTGTTGTTGTACCTGTCACTACTCCTGCTGTAGATACTATAATATTTTCTTTCTTATATTTTAATGCATTCTCAAGCTCTTTTTCAGTTGCAGTAAGTTGCTCATTCAATTTTAAGAGAAAATCCATTAGTTCTTCCTCAGAATTTTGTTTGATTATTTCTGCAGTCTGTGGATGTCTTGAGGCCGGTAACTTTAATTGTTTTCTCAGAGCTGTAATATCATCATCTTTTCTCTTGATCAAAGCTTCAATACCTTTCACATCTTTAGGATTATGACCCAAACCAATGATTATTTCCTCTAAAGTTTTGATTCTATTATCCTTAGCCTGGGAGGAAGCTTTTTCAAGCTGCAACTCTGTATTAGTATTATCCAAAGAATCCTGCAACTTATGGGTCATCATTGATTTATCCGTCAGAGTAGAATAAATCATCTCACTTGTTTGCTTGTGTAGCTCAATTTGATCTATAGGATGGATATCCTTTGCTAAGACTTCAAAATTAGTCCTAACGTAATCTGCAGTTGTCTGAGGCTATTGCACCTTGGGCTTCAAATGGCTCATTAACATCTTACCCTGTTGGATGTCATAAGCTGACATCAATCTTTCTTGATTTTTCGGAGCCATCTTCAAAAATTGGTTGTACCCTTGAATTCTAAGTGGATCGTTCCTGGCCTTTATATTGATGAATGTTCTTTTGATGTCCCAGGCAGTTTTTACTGGAGGTTTGAAACAAGATGTTTATGCACTTTGTTGCCTATGTATTCCCTATTTTTGAAAATTAGTGGATGTCCCACTACCTGTACCTGTTTACTGACTATCTTCTCTTCCCTGGCTGTCAGGGATTTCCTGAAATGATTCATCTTCTGGAAGGGGAGTTAATTTCTGCCTTTTAACATCTTGCTGTTCAGAAGAGCCACCAATAGGAGTAGTTGTTTCAGCCTCTCTCTTTTTTCCCTTTCCTATATTCAGAGGAGTTTGTAAAATAGAAATTTCTGGCTCACTGATCTGAGTAGGAGGAATTTTTCCTTGACCTTGTTCTTTAGAAGTCTCTGGTTGCTCTGTCATTATGAATTTTTCAATTATTTGTATATCAAGCTCCTTTTCTTTTCCTTTAGATTCTACTGCTACTGTACTAATCTCCTGCAAATTTTGTTGTAAAGTCCTGGCTGAAGAAGATCCCTACACCTGTCCAAAAGATTCTAGGTCAAGTATCTTTTCAAGATCTTTCATTACATTTTCAACATTGACCTGCTCACTATCTTTTTCAACCAATGTCCCTTCTGTCCATTCATCCATATTAGCATATTGTTCTATTTCTGGGATTCTTTGATGGATGTATGGTGACAGTTTATTTTTCATTCTTCTATCACGGATAAAGTTGTTTGGATCATAAGGCACCCAGTAGAAACTCTTTTGTAGTCTAAGATAGTCTACTAAAATCCTTTCGGCTTCCTTTCCAGCTTCCCTAGAGTTACAAATGAAGGGACCTAATTGGCTCTTGATCTTGAGTTGAGCCTTTTTCTTTGCATTGCAAAAATGAATTATATCTGAATTATTCATCTGCCTGAAATATTCTAATGCAAAGAGTCTCATTGGGACATACTTGGGCAGTTTGAATGGGCATAATTCACATCCATATATCCTGATCTCTGTGTAGTTTTGATATAGGTACTAGTCACCTATATTTTAATGCTTTGAGAGCTGAAGGATTTTCTTGATTTCATTGTTAATTCTAGGAGGAGAGACTCCTGTCAACAAGGTAGTTGCAGGATGAACAAAAAGGTCGACAAACTCATCATAGGAATAAGGAGAATCAGAGGATTTGTGAGTAATGGCAGACCAAAAGATGACTGACCTAGGATTCCCTTTGGCATCAAGTTTCTTAACATAAAAAGGGAAATTTTTTGACTGAAAGTAAATCATGAGATGATATATGACAGAAGAATACTTAAATACTCTCTCATTCTCAAATCTCATGAAGTGATCATGGATTTTGTCAGCAATATAAGATGCAAAATCATACTTGACAGCAGGAGGCTGTCCAGGGGTAAAAATGGATAACAATACTAGGGTTAACTGATCAACATACTCACTAGTATTGAAGCCCATTATGGAAGATATCATGTTTAAAATAATTCTACCCTCATCAGTAAAGAAAGTATGACCATAAGGGGGAGGGTTTTTAGGCTGATGCTCTGGTAACATGAAGGTTTGGCATAGGCGGTTTAACTCTTCATGGGATAACTTAGTAGAATTCTCAAGTAATTCAGCCATGGACAGGGGAGTGAGAGCTTGACCGGGTTGGAATTGTAGCATTTCATTTATGGACTGAGCAGTTATTGGGAAAAGGACATTTTGACTTGGGGATAAAACTGCTCGTTGGTTGGGATCATAATTTGCGTAGCAATAATGGATTAACTCAGGAAAAATATGGACTGAGGGGAGAAGGTACATAGGAATATTTGATTCCCAAAGTCCAAAGATGTCAGAACCATTCAAATAATTGTCTCTGCAGCGGCAAAATATTCGAAGAGGATTCTCACTGAGATGCAAGTCCTTAATTTGAAAATCCATATCGGCTAAAGGCAAATAATCCAAGTCCTTGTGAGGGGCATTGATGGGCACGACATTTAGAGCTACAGGAACTTCCATTTCTAGTTCTTGTGGATTCAGAAATGGAATTTCGGGGTTTTTGTGGAAAAGGGGCACAATTACCAATTTTGGGAATATAATTGCAGTTCTGGGAACGAAAAAGACCAAACTGAACTTCTTTTCAGACCTTAGTGCAGAATTAAAACTAAAACCAGGATTTTTTACAGAGTTTAGTGGGGAATTGGAATAAATACCTATTTATGGGAAATGAAACGTGTTTAAACAGGCGCTGGTTATGACAGAAGAACCCTGAAATACTCGGCTTCAATTCTCTTCAGCAAGGTAACGGTCAGCAAGCGTTAACAGTTTCTTTTTGAATTTTTTTGCATGGAAGACTGGCTAGCGCACAGAACAATGAAAATGACGCAGATGCAATTTGTTTTATTTACAAAGTCAAAAGGGTGGCGGGTTTTGATTGATGACGTCAACATGTACGATGGTTTCATCATAGAGGGATAGGAGTGGATCTTTGTTTGGGCCGCTCGCGCAGTGGAAATCCGGACCCGAAAAAGATTAGGGCGAATTTGATAAGAAATTCGCGTCACAACTCTCCCTCCGTACGCCAGCCCAACTTCGGACCCGAAAAAGATTAGGCGGAATTCATTTGGTTTTCGCGTCACAAAATTGGCCGACGTCAGCAGGCTATTTTGGAACGCGAATTTGGTTTGAATTATGGTTTATCCCCGTTTTAAGTCCGGCGGGCTCAACTTAAGAACAATTTTGTTTGATCCCATCTTATAAAATTTGTGTTGGTTTAATTTGATAATACACATATTTATAATAAATCATGGGAATACCACACTAGTAAACATGTGGAAAAGTTATATAAATTATTGAGAACAATCATTTTTATGTAAAAATATCCAAATGTGCTTTTGGGAAATAAAAATTCGAGTATTTGGTTCATATTTTTTTAAAGGAAGGAGTGAAGTTGGAGCCTCAAAAGATGCAAGCTATTACAAAATAACCTATTCCTAAGAAAATCAAGGTTCTTAGAAGATTTTTTAGACTTACATGATATTATTGATCATTTGTTAAGAATTATGCATGCATTTCAAGTCCACTCACATATCTCTTGAAGAAAATATTATTTATATGGAATGATGAGGCTACTTTGGCATTCTCTCTTTTAATGGATGCCATGTCTTCTACACCAACATCGGTTGCACCTACTTATGGTAAAACATTCATAGTAGAGTGTGAGGAACTAGGGAAAGGAATTTACGTAACATTAACACAATAAGGGATATCATTGGCTTTTAAAAGCAAGGAATTCAAAGAAAATATTTGGTGAAATCTATGTATGAAAAATAAATGGAAGCAATATTACATGCAATAAAAAATGGGGATAGTATATCACTGGGAGGTACTTTAAAGTCAAGATATACCATGATAGCATAAAGTATTTTTTGAAGCTATGGACTTCATTGGAAGATTAACAAAAATGAGGAGAAAAAATGCAAAGTTTTAATTTTGAGATAATATGCAAAAAGGGTAAGGAAAATTTAGTACATGATGCTCTTTCTAAAATAGAAGAGGCCTCAAATTTATATCCAATTACATTTTCTATTCCTAGGTGGCTAGAAGAAGCTTGCCATAATGGAAAAATGACAATAGTACTAAACAAAAACTAAAATTTATAAAGGATGGGATGAACTCTCTGGAGCATTGGGAGTGAAAGAGAGATATACTTTGGTGCAAATGTAGAATATTTTTATGCACGCAAGCATATTTGAATAAACAAATATTAAGGGAGTCCCATGTCTCTTTGATGGTAGGATGCAAGGTTCCTTAAAACATCTCAAAGGATCAAAAAATATATTTTTGGAAGGAATGAAGAAAGATATTCAAAATTTTGTAAGAGAAGGTCAGGTTTGCATAATAAATAAAGAGAGATAGTAAAATCTCTAGGGTTACTTCAACCATTCCACATACATATTCAAAGACTAGAAGATATATCAATAGACTTTATTACAGGGTTACTGAAATATAAAGGTAAGTATTACATTTTGTGGTCATTTATATAGACAAATTTTGTAGATTTTTTTTGTAGAGCTCAAAGTACATAAACAACAAGCCAAGTGGCAGAAGTGTCCATGAAAGAAATTCATAGTCTTCATGGTTTTCCTAAGTAATAGTAACAAGAAACTTTTGGAAATAATTATTTAATATGAGTGGAGAAACACTAGCTGCCATGAGTTCTACATATCAAACACAATCAAATGGTCAAACAAAAATATTTAACAAATGTTTTTAAGGTTATCTACAATGTTACTCTTTAGAAAAGAAATCCTAATGGATGAAGTGGGTTCCTCAAGGAAGAATGGTAATATGATACTATCATACTACCTATCACACATCTACTAAAATTTCCCCATTTAAGGCCCTTTATGGATATCCAACTCCTAGTATCTCATACTTTTTGCAAGATAAGTCCAAAGTATAGGAAACAGAGTCACATATGGAAAATGCTAAAGAAACTTTGAAAATTATTATGGAAAACCTTCAAATGACATGAAACATGATAAAACAACAAGGGGAACAACATTGAAGTGAAAGATAATTTGAGGAGGGTAATTGGGTATTTTTTAGATTATAGCATTATAAGCAATCTTCATTCAAGAAAAAGAAGAATAAAGAATTAGCTCAAAAATGCAAAGTGGAAAAAGTCGAAGTCGGGATTAAATCGGCAAGGGTCCAAAAGTTGAAATAATCGATAAAGTCAGGATTTTTTTGAAAAAATCGGCAAAAAGTCGACAAAACTAAAAAAATACAAAAATGTTCATTTTTGGAAAAAATCCTGATTTTTTCAAAAAAAATTAAAAAATTATTAAAGAAACTACCTCACTCAAGATTTTTTCGAAAAAATCAGCAAAAAGTCGGGACTTCGAGGATAAAATCGCAACTTTTTCAAGGATGAAAAAGTCGGCAAAAATTCGGCCAATAAAGTCGGCTCCGGGAAAAATTCGGGATTTTTTCAAAAAGTCGGGACTTTTTGCCAACTTTTTCCACACTGCAAAATTGTTATGGCCCTAAATAATTATTCATAGGATTGCACAAGTAGTATAGAAGTTATATTTTCCTTCTTCTTGCATTCATAAGGTTTTTCATGTATCTTGCCAAAAAAAGGTTTTGGGAAAAAATATGCCAATGTAAATAGAACTTCCAAAATTAGATGAAGAATGAAAGTTGATTCTTGAACCACAAAAAGTTATAGATAAACATTCTATATCTCTTTGACATATAACCATTATGAAGTACCTAATCAAGTGGAAGAATATTCCTCTAGAATAAGGTACATGGTAAAATGATCAATTCGTGATGAAATACCCATGGCTAAAGGGTTCGTTTGAAGTTTTGACAAAGGGTTTTGTTATATGTTTTATATAACGCGTGGCGGAATAGTTTTATTGTTTTTTAAGGTCCCACACAGTGATCAAATTTGAAGGGCAGGTCCGAATTTCAATTAGAAGGGCATATATCTATGTCGCCCTTCCATAATGAAAAGCTTTAAAAAAAAAAAATTTCAATTGACCACAATAAATTATTTTTACATTTCATTTTCAGAAAGAAAAAACCATAAATCTTTATATTAATAAAAGACTGCTACATATACAACAATGAAGAAGGCCCCATCTTTCATTGCTTAAATATCTCATTGGCAATGTCAACATAAGTCCTGAAGACACTATTATAATACTTTGGATACATACCACCGGGATATAAGAGATTCTTATGTGTCAGATTGTGTAATGCAATTTTGACTTTGTCTCACAAGGAGCAACATCATGGAGGTCTGGATTTTTCTTATAGAACTTTTTTATTATTATTTGAAACGTTGTTTATAGATATGAATACAACAATGAAATTATGAGTATTGTGGACAATTAGTCAAGCTCATGATGCCAAACCATGATGATGTAAGTTTGGAATTTAACATTTTTACATGTTAAAGACAAATAGTCAAAATCACTGACAACTTAGTATGCCATAATTAATAATCATTCCCTGTTCACTTTTGTTAATAGGTTTATGTCAGACGATGATGCAGGGGCATTAGGCACTAGCCAGCAATGTAGGAGGTTTTGTCCACATGTTGTGGCTAGGAGGGTTCGAAAACATTTGAGTTGTAACGACTAGGTGTCAATACCTCAGCTGACTGTATTACTTAGACTAGTTAGAGTTGTAGGAGTCGAACAGTTTCAGTTAGTTGAATTATTATAGTTAGACCTTTTGATTTCTAGAACGGTCCTCTCAGAGGAACCGAAGAGCCATATGTTATGTATATAAATTTTAATTCCTCAGATGAATAAAAGTAGAGAGGGAAGAGGAAAGTAGAGAGGGGATTTCTGCAATAAACCTCTGTGTGTGAACAATTGTTTCCAGTTAAATGATTTCCAAGCTTAGTTGCCATTGAATTATCTCGAACTACTAATTGTGAAGAATTGTTTAACTGTGAGGCAATTGGGTACTGATAATTCCATTCTTCTGTCTTTGAATTCCCGTAAATTGTTGGATAACCCTGTGAACTCACCCCACCCGAAGGCGAGGTCTGTGTAGAGAACCGGGGTCGTGAAAATTGTTCAAATATAAAAATCCTGCTTAATAAAGAGACAAAATTGTTGTGCTTTCGGAACCTGACCCGAGGATTGGACATGAGTTAACAAACAAAAGGATAGCGGAACCAGACTTGCACCCGTGGTCAAGCCCTCTACCAAAACCACAAGCGGAATCACAAAAGCGGGTTGCCCATATCGCACCGCTTTTGTGGAGTAGGCGATATTTCCTATTCGCGAGCGATTCATAGGGAATGCGACACGTGGCGAAGTGACCCCCGGAAAACCACCGTTTAACCCGCGCCATCGCACATTAAAGCCCGACGTTGGAAGCCGAGCGAAATTGCCAAGAGTCGTTGATTTGGAGAAGGGCCATCGGACGGTGGTCGCACGTTGAACTTGCCCGGAGGTTAACTAAGATGTGCGGAGGATAGCCAGGTACGATACGAGTGTTTGATTGGTTATTGATATATATAGGTGGGGCCGGAGTATAATGAAATTGTTTAATTAAACGATTGGCGGATAATTAGCATAAGTTTGGAGCGTGATTGTTGTAAGGCTGGGTGGTGAAATATAGAGCCGAAAGTTCATTACAATTTATTTATTTAAAAATAAATGTGGAGTATAAATACAAAGTGTTGAAAGTTAAACATTGGTTATAAGGCTTGGAGATAATATAAAGTCGGGAATATAAATTAAAGTCCAACCATTGTGGACAATATTTATTTATCAAATTCTATGAATTTGATAAATAAACCCGAAGAAAAAAGAAGTCAATTAAGACTCAGGCTGGAGTAAAATAACGGGGTAAACCAAGGGAAAATGTTGACAGAACGATTGTAGACACACCAGCTCTCCTTAGGGGTCCAATTTCAGTTTTGTTACGTCACACGATGATCTCTCTTCTCTGGCATTTACTTGTATTGAAGATCACTATTCTAGGAATAAGGAGTTATTTTCTCCAAAAATAACCCTAGCAAAACATTGACAATGCATCAAGGATATCTTTCTATGCTTCATAAGCACATTTGTTCTACTTCTAAATCATGTCTTGGAAGTGGTTGTTGTGCTGGAAATTATTCACCAATTGGTTTCATACCAAAGTATTTTTCACATTTTCAGCATCCAATACATGAAAAAGATAATGGTTTAAAACAACATAAATATTTGAAATTTTGCAAGAATTATCTGGCACACTTTGAATATGAATTTTGAAGTCAAGTGCATGATGCTGTATAGGATCAAGTGTCATTTTGAATACCAAATGTTTCACAAGAAACTTCTCAACATGCTACCATGCAGTAAGGATTAAATGACAATATTGCATCAACTATTTCCATAATAAAAGTGCACCTTGGCCATAAGACTAAACAACTACAAATGTTGTAGATCTAACAAGACCACACAATCAAATGTATTCCACAAGGCCAATACTGTATGAAAAATGAAAAGGATTTTGCAACCAAAAATACCTTAGGCAACTAATTCAATTAGATACACCAAACCATCAGCAAAAAGGAAAACCAGCCTACTTGGCCCCAATATTTTCAACTGGGTCCTCTAATTCAACCAATAAAAAGGCCAAAACCATAGCATTGAGATACATTTCATTACACTATCAATAACAATAAAATTTGACTCAGCCATAACCCTTTCCTTTTATTGTTGTGAAAAGCTTTATGCATTACTTTAATATTGAATTATGAATTGTAAAGGAACTTACAAAATGTGACATTACGAACCTGGTCAAGCGCACAAGCAAAAATATCCTGGACATGACCCTAGTTGACAAGTTGTATTGTTCATGATGCAAGAGGATTTGTACCTGCACTGCCAAGTCAATCAAAATCCATCATTATCTATACAATAAATACAAGTAATTGATGTAGTATTTTTCACTCTAAGATGCATTCTTATGATAATGTTAGAACATATGTTGAAAATGTCAAAACATACTTGAATAAGATCCTCTTCGTTTCAAGAACAATTTATTGGAGTCGCATGAACTTGGAACAAGCCTCCCACGATCTGAAAGAGTAGCAACTAAGTCAACAGTGACTTTTTCGTTGCTACACTGGATCGAGGGAGGTTTGCTCCAAGATTAAATCGCTCCAATAAATTATTCTCTACTAAACAGGGCCAACCACGTGAAGGTGGAAGCTCTTATGGCCCCTCCCTCCCCCCCTCACATCACACTCAATTCCCCAATACCCAATCTATATTTCATTTTTTACTTTCATGAGCATAAAAAAAAATATTCAATAACTAATAAAAAAACAATTCAACAAAAAGTACGCAAGGAAACATTGCAATTAATGCTTGACATAAAATTAGTATGATAAATGAGTTTTTTATATAACGCAAAAAACGTTCCAAGTATGGTAACGTTTGTCTTATAATAATACAATATTTTACACTATCAAATTTTCTTTTTCTTCTTCCTATTTCTAAAGCTCCTAATTACATCATCAATATCATCATGCTCTGCTCCTGTTTCGTGCCTTTCGACCTGCACTGCTGACCTAGTTGCATAGTCACGATGTCTGGTCTCATCCAGTGACGGGGCATCGCCTACAAAAACAGATAATATTAAATTTTAATTGTCAGTTTTTAAATATCATTGAACTAGTTCGGTAATATTAATAAAAAAAATTGCAATGAGATTATTTACCTGGTGCACCAGTTGTCGCCGCTGACCTAGTTGCGTAGTCACGATGTCTGGTCTCATCTAGTGATGGGGCATCGCCTACAAAAACAGATAATATTAAATTTTAATTGTCAGTTTTAAATATCATTGAACTAGTTCGGTAATATTAATAAAAAAAATTGCAATGAGATTATTTACCTGGTGCACCAGTTGTCGCCGCTGACCTAGTTGCATAGTCACGATGTCTGGTCTCATCCAGTGACGGGGCATCGCCTACAAAAGCAGATAATATTAAATTTTAATTGTCAGTTTTTAAATATCATTGAACTAGTTCGGTAATATTAATAAAAAAAATTGCAATGAGATTATTTACCTGGTGCACCAGTTGTCGCCGCTGACCTAGTTGCGTTGTCACGATGTCTGGTCTCATCCAGTGAGGGGGCATCGCCTACAAAAATAGATAATATTAAATTTTAATTGTCAGTTTTTAAATATCATTGAACTAGTTCGGTAATATTAATAAAAAAAAAATTGCAATGAGATTATTTACCTGGTGCACCAGTTGTCGGCGCTGACCTAGTTGCGTAGTCACAATGTCTGGTCTCATCCAGTGACGGGGCATCGCCTACAAAAACAGATAATATTAAATTTTAATTGTCAGTTTTTAAATATCATTGAACTAGTTCAATAATATTAATAAAAAAAATTGCAATGAGATTATTTACCTGGTGCACCAGTTGTCGCCGCTGACCTAGTTGCGTTGTCACGATGTCTGGTCTCATCCAGTGACGGGGCATCGCCTACAAAAACAGATAATATTAAATTTTAATTGTCGGTTTTTAAATATCATTGAACTAGTTCGGTAATATTAATAAAAAAAATTGCAATGAGATTATTTACCTGGTGCACCAGTTGTCGCCATTGGGACTGTTGCCCTGTCTTCCTCTCTGGTGGTAAGATCCTCAAGGGAAAAATTCTCTGTCATTTAAACAAAAAACGTTATAAGGACAACCATCAAGATATAATTAGAAAAAATTATAAGTGGAAATTAATTACCGTCACGGCCCTCACTGATAGTAGCATTGTCGGCCTGGTCCCCACTACAATGATCAGGTTGCACGTGAGGATCATCTACATCTGGCTCTAAAACTGGGTTATTTGCCTCGTCGGTAGTGCTGCTCCCCCGATTTAAACAAAGTTGTTAGACATTAAATTTATGGACGAAAACAAACATATTGAAAGGTTAATGTTTTACCTTATCAGGCATTCTAGATCTTGGGACCTGCCCCAAGCTTCTGCGACATTCAACTACGGCTTGATAGCCGAAATGGAAAGCGATATTTTTATCTTCCTCTGTAGTTTCTGTTCCAAAGTCATCACCCTACATTACATATGATTGTGTATTTTTAATCATATTTGATAGGATTACAAAAACGTTGGAAGGCGATACAATTAATTATGAGATGTTTAGCTACTTAATTACAATTCTTGCGGCCAATTTCAAGTAGCCGCCCTGGCCTAGCTTGTGATGGCCCTTTTTTTCAATCCTAGCTTTGGTTGCCTTTGAGGTGTCAAGCAACCTAGCATCAAAATATTAAAGTCAGATATGACGTAGCACACTTTTATTTTAGACATAGAGAAAATTCAAGCTATTGAATTAAAGTTGTAATTTACCTTGCGGGTCCAGTTGGCATTTTTCCTTCTTTCTTTGCCCTTTTCTCTTTTTCGTCATGGATGAGTGCTCTCCACTCACTCTCTGGAACTGTGAGAGGACGCTCATATCTAGGGTTAAATTTCAATTGCGTCCTATAGGTGTCCCTGGTATATTTCAAATATTTTCCGGCTACCCGAGCCACCGTTGTTCTGTCAAATGTGCCGACCCCAAAAAAGGCTTCTAGATAATCTAGAAGTTCTTTTTTCAGGTTGGAATTCTGGGAATTCCACCCTGTGCGTATGGTTGGGCCAAAAATTACCAACGCATGGCTCTCCAAAAACCTGTAGAACTCATTGTTTCCTACATAGAAAAAAAAGATATTATCATTAATTTAAAAATAAAAATCATGATAAATATGTTTTAGATAAAGTACATGAAATAGTTAAAATATTAAAATTTACCTAGGAGTTGTACATGCTTTATAGGGACACCTTCATCGTTCACCAAAAACGTGCCATTAATGGTCCCTGTGGAGCTGACACGTGTAGCTCCAGGAAACACAATAATGTAGTTGGCCATATCAGCCTCATCATTGCCAACACGTTCAACGGTTGGCTGGGTGTCTGCTTGGGCAGGGTGTGTTTCTTGGCTGGCACCTAAAGGAGTAGAAGGTGTATGAGAGGGTTGTTGGGAAATCTCTTGCCCTTGTGTCCCACTACCACCAACACCGGATTCAGCAAGTGCCAGAAAACGCTACATACAAAAGAATTTTTTGTTAGTTTAGTCAAAGTAAAAATTAAAAATTAAACTATCACAATTCATCTGATACAGAACAAAAAAAACATCCTTTTGACTTTTTATTATTACCTGATATCTTTCTAGCTGGCTCATAAGTTGTTTTATCCTCTCTTCTATTTCAGGTGTTTGAGGCGCGTCTATCAAAGTATTAAATTCCTACCTTGCATCTCGTGCCTTTTTCGCAACAAGAACACTGGAGATAGGGATGAAGAAAGCTCTTCCTCAAAGAGGGAATCATCAGGCGTACCATGGCTAGGTGTCTGCATATTTGAACAAAATTAATATTATTTCAATTATGTAAATAACTAAAATACCTGAAGATAGAGCAATGTTGGCACTTTACATGTTCTTCCGCTGGCCTCTTTCCGCGATCATCCCGTCTCGGGGTTGTTCCTGCACTGCTCTGATCAGTCTGCTACATTGCAATAAAATTATAAATGTAAAAACTTGAAAACAATATCTAACTTGAAAACACAAAATGAAAACTGAAATAATTTCTAATAAGACACCGGACGATAGAGTTAGAGTTTCAAATATGCCTTGCATTGAATTCAGTCCTGGAAACATGTCATTGCACATTAAGGCACCCAAACAAGAGACAAGTTGACAATGAAGAACTTATTGAATATATTGTTGGAGCAACTTCTAGTAAACTTGTTGTGAAGACCTTGAGGATATTTTTGGAGCAACATTGTTGAAGCTGATGGTATAACATTGTTGGAGACGATCTTGAAGGGCCTTGAAGTGAAGCTTTTGGAGCAACTATTGAAAAATCCTTAGAGCATTTAAGTAAGGCACTTTCTATCTTCCATCACCTTTTTCCTTTCAATATCCTTTAAGCGATTTTTTTGATATTTAATGTTTGAAATCACGTTATAATTCCTTGATTATATTTGTTTGGGGACTAGAATAATTTCACACTAAACCATGCAAACTTAAAAGTAACTTAACAGATCCATAAAGTAATAATAATCATAATTCCTAATTTCCTATTGTACAATATGATGCAAATTATTCAAACATGAAGCAATGAAGACATGAAATGTCTGAATTTCAAGATTGATGAACCAATATAAGAAGTTAGAAACTAAAACTTTGATTCAATACAGTGTGTCCTAACTCCAGGAAGGAATCTAGTTTGTAGTACAGAACATGCATCGTGTATTATCAATTCTTAATTGACAACAACTAAAGGTCATCTACCTCATCAATTCCTTCCCATTTTGTGTTTTTATGTTATATTCCTTATAAAAGTGTCGAATTTCTCTCAAAGTAAGCAACCACTGAATAAAATAAAAAATAGTTGAGATATGATTGAGAAATGGTCATTTATTTCTTGAAAGGATCTTCACAATTTCTTTGGTTGTTTTTCATCTCAAGAAACAAGAAATGACCTAAGAAACTATCGTGATGTAATATAAGAAACAACAAATGGCCATTTTCAAAGCCAAATGATGTCCATTGAGGACATGGCCTTTATTTGGTTCCTGTTTCATAGGAGTTTCGGGTAGAAATGGAACTTTGTTGTACCATTTCCAGTAGTAAAAAGGGAAAACCTTATTTTTCCATGGGAAATAATTTACCTTTCCTTTTTCAAGATAATCTAAATCGCAAAAAATATGAACTATACTACACACATTCTTGGATAATGTGAAAGTGGAAAAGGAATACCCTACACAAGTGATGCACACATGTACATTTGAACACTAATAGATTTTTGCAGTTGAAATGCAATGCTTGTTTTCATTTAAATGTAGGGTTTTTAAAGCAGGGAGAAATAATGGCTGCCAATTTAATAAGCGTTTCTTTGGGAAAAATTTAAATCTTGTATTAGGTGATGAAGATAATAGAGGGTATTGAATCTTGATTCTTGACATCTAGAGAGAACCCTACAGCCTAACACAATCCAATGGAATTGACCAAAAACCCCAAATAGAGTCAACCCTACTATAGGAGGAAGGGCCTGCAGTAAGAACTTACCATTTTGCAAGAATTTGAGGGCAGATCTTGTTATAAGGCGAGGAGTGAATCTTGATACATAAGGCGAGGTTGAATGCGCATTACGCAAGAGGCGAGAGAATCTTTCGTGCAAAGAGATGAGGGCGAATGTAGAGCGAATGTTGTTCTACAAGAGGCGAGGCGAATGCGGGGCGAATCTTTGTTATCACGAAACTCGTGCGAATCTTCTGATACCTGGAAACTCGGGAAGCGAGTCTGTTTGACGAATCTTTGTTACTTGCCAAAATGAGGCGCATCTTTGAGAAGCGAATGTTGTTCTGCAAGAGTGGAGGGCAAATTCGCGCGTGATATCAGACGTTAATGTAGCACACATGTACATTTGAACACTAATAGATTTTGTAGTTGAAATGCAATTCTTGTTTTCATTTAAATGTAGGGTTTTTAAAGCAGGGAGAAATAATGGTTGCCAAATTAATAAGCGTTTCTTTGGGAAAAATTTAAATCTTGTATTGGGTAATGAAGATAATAGAGGGTATTGAATCTTGATTCTTGACATCTAGAGAGAACCCTACAGCCTAACACAATCCAATGGAATTGACCAAAAAAACCCAAATAGAGTCAACCCTACTATAAGAGGAAGGGCCTGCAGTTAGAACTTACCATTTTGCAAGAGCTGAGGGCGAATGCTATTCTGCAAGAGCTGAGGGCGAACGCTGAGGGCGAATGTTGAGGGCAAATGCTGTTCTGCAAGATCTGAGGGCGAATGTTGTTCTGCAAGAGCGGAGGGCGAATGCGCGCGTGATATCAGATGTTAATGTAGCTATTGCGACGAATACGAAACAATAAAATCATTTTTATGTAGCGCCCATAAAGTTTCGTATTTGTATTTAGCGCGCATATAAGTGTCGTTATACCGACAGTGGAAAAGGCGTCGCTATTGCGACGAAGGCCTCCAAACGTCGCAATTATGACACTTAGACATTGTGTCGCACTTGCGACATTTAGAGGCAGTCGTCGCAATAGTGACGCGTTGGGCCATAGTGTTGCAATTGCGACGTCTTCCTCCAAACGTCGCAATTGCGACACTTGTCTAAGTGTCGGTATTGCGACACTTTTCTATAAACGTCGGTATAGTGACGGTTTCAGGCGGGATGGAAAAAATTTGGGGAAATTTCTGACATTTGGTCAAAAGCGTCGGAACCAAGTGTCGGAATTTCCGCCAAATGTAGTAGTGGTGTATGAGTGGTTATTTGTTGCTCATGTTTTTGTATTATTCGCGCATGCTTTCTTACATATTGTTACCTATCATACATGTATTTATTGCTTATGCTAGGTTACATATTGGTCATGCTTCGGTGTTATACATGTATGCTTGCTTCTGTGATGTCATATGTTGAACATGCATTGGTCATTCATGATTGGTTATACATGTCAAGTGGGTGCATATGGTCAAGTTTGCATTAGTTTGTTTGAGGTTGTTGCGCATAAGGTCATTGTATGAAATTAGGTCATCATGATGATATTGGTATGCTATGATGATAATGTGTTAGCTGAGATAGAGTAGGAGATGAAAATCATTAAAGTGAAGTTGCAACAATGAACTGTGGGGTAAGAGTAGATTGTCATATAAGTTTGCATGCTTGGCGTGCAGGTATGTGATCCTTGGTTGTTGTAAGAATTAGGGTTACTTATATGTTTGTAATTATTTTTTTATTATGGTTACATGTATGGTAAATGTTTTTTGATCGATGTATTCATATGCATTATGGTTTGTGTATGCCTCTCAATCTATTTATGTTATGATAGATGTTAGTTGACTAGTGTGATCATATGCACATGCGTGCATTAGTCAGGCATGGTATTAATTAATCATTATGTTATATGTTGTTGATGAGGATGTTATATGCTAACTTGTAGCTAGCTCGATGATTATGTTATATGTTGTTGAAGAGCATGTTATGTGTTAACTTATTGTTGTTATATGTTAGTTAACTTGATGATTAGGGTTATATCAATAATATCTTAATGTGATATATATCATGCTAAATTGGATTGGCATATGAAGATTGTTAGGGTTATGACATTTAGGAATGAGTCAACTTATTTGTGATATTATGACATACTAATATAGACTGACTGTGCATATGTGATTGTTATGCGAGAAATAAAATTGTTTATGAGTTTATGATGTGAACTTGTTAGCTAGTTACTATCATGGATATCATGACATTATTTATTATTGAGTTGATATGTTGTGAATTTATGTCATGCTAATCTTGATTTATTGTGCAGACAAGATAGACTCCCCTGAGATACATTGAGGTATGAGTTTTCTTATGTAGTATACTTGGTGCTTGACTTTTTTGAGTGTTTGATTGTCATATAGTTGATCTATTTATCATGGTATGTTTGCAAGTTGTTTGAATGTTTGATTAATTGCATGATATGAGTATATGTGTCTGTAAGATTGCATGAAGGAATGATCTTTTTTTAATATGGTTTTTCTAACACATATATGATAAGATATCAGGTATATAGTTGAGTGTAAGTAGTTGATAGTTGTATCATTATGTATTATGACCGATTAATGTGAGTTGATTGTTGATTATGACATAGTTTTTAGACTTGGTAAATGTTGATTCCAAATTAATGGATATGTTGTATTGATATTTGGAACATGTGACTGATATGTGTGTGTTCAGTTACAAGGAACCGTGATTGGCACAACAAAGTAAGGAAACTAGCTTGATGTTATGTTTATTTATGCACTAAAAGCTATGTGTTTATGGAAGTATGATGCATAAGATTTCATGGAAAAAGATGTTGCCATGAAATATTTGAAAAGGATTAGGTTGATATTTACTTGGGAAGCACTGGGAAGCCATGGGGATTGAGTCTTGGTGTTGGTTTCTAGTCTTGTGCTTTTTGGTCTTTTGTGGTTTGTTGCATTTGATTTGTGGCTTTTTTCATGTCTAGTGTATGGCCATACCAATTTATTGTGGTGTCATATTGTTATTGATTTTCATCTTGTTGTTTCTTGGTATTGCCTTTTATTTTTTTTGAGTCTTGGGGATTGGTTGGGGAAAGAGGAAAGTTAATAGAGCTTGAGGAGAGTTGTGTGGTACCCAACATGTATTGTAAGAAACGGATGAAGCTCGGTACATGAGTAAGCACAAAAGAAGGTAATATTCTGACAGTCGGTTGGATTGGTTGGGTCCATTGTGGTAAATGGATAGTGGAAGTACATACATGAGAAAGGTAACCGAAAGGGCAAGGTAAATATATTTGATGTGTCAGATGCCTTTGCTATGTTAGGAACTGTTGTTCTCAACGTTGTGCATGTTGTGCATGGATAAAGTAATCTCTCTTAACCTTGACCTTATGACATCTGGTAATTATGATGTGATCATGATTATGTGGATGTTTATATATGTATGCATGTATGTCACGTCTGACAGGGTCGTCATGGATCATAATTGTTTAATGCTAATGTTTATATGTATATATGTATGTATGTCGTGTCTGACAGGGTCATCATGGATCATGATTGTTTAATGATAATTTTTATATGTATATATGTGTGTATGTATGTCGTTGTGTGACAAGATCATGATTGTTTTATGCTGATGATTATATATATGTATCTATGTATATATGTATTTATGTCACTGTATGAAAAGGATTTTAAGGATCATTCTTGTGGAGGAATGATTTCTTATGCAAGTGAATGACATGAAGAGGTTCTTGGTCTTATGAGGATTCTAGTGGGAAGAGTAACTTTGACATATCTATGAGGTTTGTATCACGTGCATATGAGTTGATATTATATGCTTTCACTATACCTATGAGTATGTTATGGATAGGTAATGTTGAGGGGTACATCAGTGAAGTGAAAGTAGTATGATATGCGGCATTTTAGGATAAGAATTGATAGTGGAAAGAAACTAGAACCAAGGTTTCCTGTGGGGTCACTATGTGGTGTATGGATGTGCAGTACTATTGTTGTGTATATGTTTCACATGTTGTATATTCAGTGGTTGTATCTATGGTGTTGTGTATATTTCATATGCAACACTAGGTATAGATGGTGCTATGTACATGTTGGATATGTGGTGATGTCTACTTACCGTACCATGCACATGTTGGATATGTGGTATGGTGTTGTGTGCATGTTGGATATGCAGTGTTGTGTACATATGGTGCAATGTACATGTTGTATATGAAGTGTTATGTACATATGGTGTTGTGTGCATGTCGTATTGTATACATGTTGTACATGTGGTGTTGTGTGCAGGTGGTGTCGTGCATGTGGCATTGTGTACATGTGGTATCGTGTACATGTCGTGGATGTGGTGTTTCGTACATGTGGTATTTTGTACACATCATACAAGTGGTGTGGTGTACATTTAGCGTTTTGTACATGTTGTGCAGGTGGTGTCATATACATGTGATGATGTGCACACATTGTGCATGTAGTGTTCTGTACATGTGGGACTATGTGCATGTTGTTAATATGGTACTGGTATACATGTGGTATTGTGTGGATGTCGTACATCTTGTTTTGCGGGCATGCAGTACTATGTATGTGCATGGCTTAGTCGTGGTATCACAACATGTGTATTCATTGTGTCTTACTCTGTATATGTATATGTATTATGTTGTGTTGTACACCAGGTGTAGGTGTATGTGTTGTATGCCGGTGAGGTGTATGTATTGTGTTAAATTGTACATCATGTGTAGGTGTATGTGGCGTATATCGGTGTAGGTGTATGTATTGTGTTGTATTGTACACTGAGTGTAGGTGTATGTGTGATAGTCCAGTGTGGGTGTATGTATTGTTTGGTGTTGTATGCCTTGTGTGGATGTACGTGTTGTACATTGTGTGTATGTGAATGAATTTGAAGAGAATAAAAGGCACTGGGTGTTTGTCGGGTGTGTCAACCGATCTAGTGTGTGTACAAAAAGAACAAAGGTAGAAGTAAGGACTGATGAAGGATAAGTATTAGTATTTTATTTTAGTTCTAGTATACATATGATCTACGATTCTGACTTATGATGGTTACATGTGATTTATGATTATGGTTTATGATGATTTCACGTGATTCATGATTTTTACCTATGATGATTGTGTTTTGAGCTAACAAAATGTGATATGTTTATAAATGATGCTTTGATCAAACAGATGGTTTGAATTTTTGCGACATGAAGTGAACAAAATTACAAGTGTACCTTATTGACAAGCTACCAATAAGGTATGATGTGAATTTATTTCAATTTATTTTGAATCTAATGGAAGTTATGTGCTTGGTACAGGAAGCACGTAAATTCTTGTTTGGGTGGTTGAAACTGATTGCAAGCATTAGTAGCAACAACAAAAGGAATTGAAATAGGTAGCAGTATGTCGGTAAAACACTTCAGGAGCAGGGCCATTGTGGGACACTAGTACACAATAGTGCCCATTAATTTCCATTTGCATGTTATGAATCATATGATGTTTAAGGCAAGCATATGCCTTGGTTTTTGTATCTTCCTATGTGAGGAAGCATTTCCAATGGATGGATTGCCTGGGATAGAGGATTTCGAGGAACTCGGAAGGTGAGTGACTACACGGAAGAGGATTACCGTATTCCCCAAGGGATTGTTTAGCGGAGAAGGGAAGGTCGGGGATGGATTGTTTTGGTAATTATAATTTCCAGATGGAATCAAATGCACATTGGGAGTTTTCCCTGGAACCATGAGTCAGTAAATTTTCACTGATAGGAAAAGTGGTGCAGGATTGTAGCGTTGGACATTGGACGCAACTTTGACTTTGGCAGTGGATTTTTGACTTCCTAGGAAGGAAGTGAATCCTGGTACTACTTTGAGGGTGGAGGTGTGAGCCTCTAGATTTACTTGTTTATAAATTATACAAACATAGGTATTCAATGGATTCAATCCGATCTAACAATGTACTAAAGCTAGATATTGAATCACTTCTACAATTCAATTGCTAAAATTAAACACACTCACCAATCACATGAAGCAAAGAAAGAATCAAATCAAACAACAACACAAATAATTTCATGGGGAAATATTGTGCTAAAAACCCCTCTATCTTCTATTGTATATTAACCATGGAACCAGGAAGCAATTACAATGCACTCTTCTCAGAAGAGTCTCCTGCGCTCTCCTAACTGTCTCACACTGTCCTAGACAAAAATGACCAACACTTAGCCAATTATCAACCTCTAAAAAACCTTCTTGCCTTGCGCAGTTCCTGATGAATGCAATCCCTATTTTTTAGGGATTTTGGCCTTCCTAAACTACGTAAGTATCATGGGCACTCCAATGGATGTCCGGTTGCATGCAAGAAACCTACTAATCACACAAATGATATTTAACCTCCCTTTCACCTTTGTCTCAACTGGGTCTCCACTGGAATTGACATGCATGCAGCTAATAATAGTAAATCATCAGTTTCATGGTAGATCAGTCATTGTGAATTAAATAATATTTAATTCTCTTGATCTCTTACTGGTGAAACAAATAGTTACAACTAGTTAAACTGACTCTAACTCACCTAACTGAGTTAACTAATTACACATGCATTAAAATAATGCACCAACTGCAATTCGAACTTCATAACTAATAGAATTACTCGGCATGCCTCACCAACCACCCTCAACTATAAATTCATGAGATAACTGAGTTTATCACTTTCAGTTAACTATTACAAGTGATTATGAGATAAGATTACATTTTATTGTCCATTTTAATTAAGGGAAAATTAAAATAGACACTGCACCAAATTTAGCACACACTAGTGTAGGTGTTGCTAGGACCTATTGGTCCCACAATAGTGTAGGTGCTGCAATTTTTTGTTGGACTTAAACACTCCCTCTCAACAAGAAAGGGATTATCTGCCACCCTGATCCTGCCTCTATGGTTTTCGAATCTACTCCTCGTGAGCGCCTTCGTCAAAATATCTGCATCCTGATAATCTATGGGAATGTACTGAAGTAACATTATGCACCTATGAACACGATCTCTGAGATGGTGGTACCGGATGTCTATGTGCTTGGAACTATCATGAAACACAATATTAACCAAGATTTTAATGCAACTCTGGTTATCACAATGTATCATTGTCAAATCCCTTTGAGAACCAAAAAAATTAACCAAGATATTTCTCATCGAGATGGCCTCACATGCAGCTTGACTTGCTGCCATGTACTCTGCCTCATATGAACTGGGTGCCACAGATCGCTACTTCCTGATGTACCAAGAAACTATTTTCGATCCTATGTTGAATATCCCTCCTTATGTGCTATTTCTATCTGATGGACTGCCTACGCAATGTGCATCTGTGAAGCTTTGAAGCTTCACTCCCTCTCTCCGTCTGTACCATAATCCATACTCTCTAGTGCCCCTGAGATATCTCAAGACATGCTTCCCCTCCTTCCAAAATATCTTTGTCGGCTTAACCATAGCTTGACTTAGCTAGTTAACTACATAGAAAATGTCTGGTCTAGAGTTCACCAAGTACACTAGTGAACCTACTAGTTGCCTGTAGACAGTAGCATCCACTACTTCTCCAAAATTAGCACCCTCTTTCCTCCAATTTCTTGGAAGAGGAGTGTCCATGCATTTAAATCTCTCCATGTGAAACTTACCCAGTATCTCTTTGCCATACTTGCCTTGAGAAACAAAAATTTTACCATCCCGCTGCCATATTTACAAGCCAAGGAAATAGTAAAGGAGTCTCATGTCCTTCATTTCGAAATCCCTTGTAATATCCTCCTTGCATGAGTTTATCATCTGCTCATCACCTGTCAAAATTAGATCATCAACATAAAGTAAGATAATCAAGAGATTACCATCAACTACAATCTGGTATAGGTTTGCATCCGCTTCACTTTTGGTGAAGCCCAACCCAGTGAAATAGTTTTCAAACTGTGTACCAAGCATGATGTGCTTGCTTCAGCCCATATAGTGCTCTCTTGAGTCAACACACATTCGACTCACTGTCAAAGATCTCGAAACCTTCTGACTTCTCTATGTACACTTCCTCCTCAATAACTCCATTGAGAAACACATTTTTCACAACCATCTGATGAATGTGCCACCCCATATGCGCTGAGAATGCAAGGATAAATCTAATGGAAGAATACCTCGTGACTAGTGTGAAAGTCTCATCATATTCGATTCCCTCAACTTGTGAGAATCCTCGGGCCAAAAATCTATCCTTGTACTTCTCCACATTCCCATCAGCATCTTGTTTTACCTTGTAGACCCATCTAGATCCAACCACTAATTTTCTGATCAATCTTGGGACAATCTCCCATGCATTGTTCTTGACGATGGATTGATACTCCTCTACCATTGCATCAACCCAAATTGGTTGTTGAATTGCCTCCTGAAAGGAAGACGGTTCTATCACAATACACTTTCTCATAAGATCCATGTATCTAGTAAACCTATCTGGAGACTGTCTCTGTCTGCGCAGTTAAGTAGGGGCTCCTACATTCTCTGTTGTATCAAGTCTCAATCTATCAGCTTCTGTGGTGCGTCTTCTACCATTTCTGGTGGATGGCTCTGCATGAGTGTTTTCTTCCACTCCATGATCCTCCGCATGTGGTTGCTCCACATATTGAGGTTCATTCTTTGGAACCAAGAGTTCCTCCTATGCATGCAAGTCTAGCTGCCTCTCAAGGGACAATCACATGGCTTTCTCCTCATCAAATTTTATATCCTGTAGCACAACGATCATTCTGTTGTTTGGAAAATACACCCGATAGTAGTGGTGCATTTCAGTGTACCCCACAAATATCCCAATATCAGCTGTTGGTTTCAACTTCTTCCTGGCGTCTTTGGTCACATGCACATAAACATATGAGCCAACAATCTTAAAATGTGAAACATCAGTTTTCTTACCAGTAAAAGCCTCTTTTGGTGTACTCATGCCAAGTATCTGATGAGGAAAATGGTTTTTCACAAATACCGATGTGTTGCATGCCTCCGCCCACAGATGCAACGGTAGGCCCTGATCATGCAACATCTCTCTTGCTGCACGCACAATTATTCAGTTGTTTCTTTCTACGACCCCATTCTGTTATGGGTTATCAGGTGCAATCAACTCTCTCTGAGTTCCTTCTTTTCTGTAGAAGTTATTAAATTCATTGGAGATGTACACACCACCATTGTCACTCCTAAGAGCCTTCACATGCTTCCTCGTGTCTTTCTCCACCAGTGCTTTGAACTCAAGAAACTTTGAGAACGTCTAATCTTTCTTCTGCATGAAGTAGATCCAGCACTTCTGAGAAAATTCATCAAAAAATATCACATAGTACTTATGCTTTGTTGTCGAATCAGTAGAGAATGGTTCACACATGTCTAAGTGAACTCTCTCAAGGATTTCTGAAGCTTGGTTCTCCTTCTCATGAAAGGTGGAATTTTCATATTTTCCCATAGTACATTCCTTGCATGTGTCTAACTGTGCAAGTGTACCCTTGGGAAGACCCGTAGAAATCTGTTGCATGACCTTCTAGGCTCCATGGTGAAGATGGCCCAATCTCTTGTGCCATAACTCACCCTCATCCCGGCTCACCACTTTTTCTGCCTTACCCATCAATGTTATGCAGCCATCTACATCAATTTTATAGATATTCTTAACTCGAATCCCACTCTTCTTAGTTTTTCATGTTGTTTTGTGTCACAGGAAATATTTTCCTTCACTGAAAACAATATCATAGCCTCTATCCTCCAATATTGCAATTGATACTAAATTTGTCTTCAAGCCTGGTACATGCATTACATATTTTAATTGAAAGGGTTTACCTAACTGTCTCTGGAAGGTAATGGTACCAATCCCAGTAGCACTGTACTGCCTGTCATCACCCATTTCAATATGCATCTGGAGGTCCTTCTCCTCCAAGCTACTAAAAATTTCTTTGTCTCCTGTCGTGTGAAAGGATGCACCACTATCCAAGTACCACACCAATCCCATTGCAATTGACACCATGCATGAAATGAGTGAGAAGTAAAGCACAAATTGTGAGGCAATTGCCTCACTAGCTGCAGATCCTGAATCCTTCTTGTTCTTCTTCTTTTGTGGACAATTAGTGGCATAATTTCCATTCTCGTGACAGTGAAATAACTTCACTCTGGACATGTCGTACTTCTTGCCATCTTTACTGGACTCAGATTTGAAATGGAATTTATTTCCTTTCCCTGTCTTCGCCTTGGCATCCAAAGCACAATCTTCTTCACCTTCATTCTTAGATGAAGATCCATCTCTGGTATTCCGCCTGAATTCTTCTACACCAAATCCAACCAAATCCGTTACCAATCCGGGAGCTTTTCGCTTCCATTAACAAAGTCCTGATAACTATGCCAACTCTTGGGAAGTCGTAAAAGAGCTAGGCTCACCAAATCATCATCAACCAAAGTAATTCTGATGCTCCCAAGTTCATCCCTACATTGGAAAAATTTTGTTAAATATTTTGGCATGGTTTCTCCTTTCTCCATTTTGATCTTCCTAAGTTTATCCTTCAATGGCAATTTTCTATGATCACTGCTACTCTGAAATAGATCTTTCAAATCTTTCCACATTGCATATGGTGTCGCTTTTCCATAGAAACTTGATACAATGTGGTCTCGTACTCCCTCCAACAAGATCCTCCTCGCCTTTGCAACCTTATTTTGTCAGGCATCAAGATTTGCAACATATGTCACAGCGAGTTTGGTAACATCATTGTCAATGAATTCTTTCAACCCATTGTCCTCTAGTACTACCTACATTCTGCCTTTCCTCGATTTCATACTCCAATCTCAAGCCATTGAAAGCCTTTTCAATCCTGAATCACCTATAGCACCAAGAATTTCTTCTACAAATTTGAATTCCATTCAGTCACAAACTCAGCTTCTCCTCCACTATAGTGATTTCCCGTGCTCTGATACCATGTAGAAATCAGGGAAAATTTTAAGGATGGAAAATTATCTTGAAGTTTCAAATCATTGGTGAATCCCACTAGTCCCTAATATGCAAACTATAAAATGTTTCTTCATGTATTTGTAAAATTATTGAAATTTATAATGATTTTATATATTCCCTCTATATAAAGTTGGCGATTATTAAGGTAAAATAATTTTATAATGTAAAATTTGGGCGAGTCATTCTTATAAAAAATGGAAATTGACGAATCTTTTTTTGGAAAAATCACAGAAAATTAGCCCACCTATGAATATTAGCCCCTAAAATTTTCCATCGTAGAAATTATACATACATATGTATATCAATGGACTCAATCCGATCTAACAATGTACTAAAGCTAGATATTGAATCACTTCTACAAATTAATTGCGGAAATTAAACACAATCACCAATCACATGAAGAAAAGAAAGAATCAAATCAAACCACAACATAGATAATTTCTAGGGGAAAGCTAGCTGCTAAAAAACCCTATACCTTTTATTGTATATTAACCACGGAATCATGAAACAATTACAATGCACTCTTCTCACAAGAGTCTCCTGCGCTCTGCTAACTGTCTCACATTGTCCTGGACAAAACGTACCAACACTTAGCCAATTCTCAGCCTCTAAAAATCCTACCTTGCTTGCGCAATTCCTGATGAATGAAATCCCTATTGTTTAGGAATTTTGGCCTTCCTAAACTGCGCAAGGATCATGGGCACCTTAATGGATGGCTGGTTCCATGCAAGCAACCTAATAATCACACAACTAATAGTTAACCTCCCTTTCGCCTTTGTCTCAGCTAGATCTCCATTGGAACTGACATGCATGCAGCTAATAATAGTAAATCATCGGTTGCATGGTAGATCACTTATTGTGAATTAAATAATATTTAATTCACTTGATCTCTCACTAGTGAAAAAAACAATTACAACTAGTTCAACTAACTCTAAATCACCTAATTGAGTTAACTGATTACATTTGCATTAAAATAATGCACCAACTACAATTCAAACTTCATAACTAATAGAATTACTTTGCATGCCTCACCAAACACCCTCAACTCAAAATTCATGAGCTAACTGAGTTTATCACACTCAGTTAACTGTTACAAGTGATTATGAGATAAGATTACATTTTATTGTCCATTTTAATTAAGGGAAAATTAAAATAGACACTGCACCAAATTTAGCACGCACTAGTGTAGGTGCTGCTAGGACCTATTGGTCCCACACTAGTGTAGGTGCTACAATTTCTTGTTGGACTTCAACACCTTGTTTTGGATGCATACATTGTATCCTTTTAATTGTCAGTTGGGAAAATGGGCATGGGTATATATGTGGTTGTTTTTGTAAATACCGTAATGAGCTATGTTATAAAGCTCCAGTACGTGGTATGATTATCATAATGATTTTTTTCTTTTGAGTAGGTTATTCATTGTAAATATTGCAATGATTTGTGTTATAAAGATCCATAGGTAGTATTTTTTATTTTCAGCGGTTTGTTGGTTTATAGGTGTCATTGAACACCGAGAATGGTGTTCCCCCAAGGGGGAGGGTTTGTAACAACCCTGGTGAAAATTCCATGTAATAAAAGTTAAAAATAATAACCACGATTGATGGGACACTTATTCCAATCTTAATGTTGGGAAAAACATCCTATTGGGTGTTAATTTTAGTTAGTATGGCTAATGGAAATTGGAAAATGCAATGTAAAATTATTTAGAAAGGAAAACTGGAATATTTGAAACATTTGTCTATGAAAATAATGGAAAATAGGAGAAAATGGAGGTGAGAGGTCATAGATTTCATGTGAGGAGTAAAATGAGGGACAAATAATGGAAAATGAAGAAAATAGAGGCCTCATTGATAAAAAGGATTTTTAGGATCAGTTGGAAAGATTTTGTTGGTTCAACCTTTTGTTAGTGCATTTTTTGAGCTATATCATTATTCTCTCTCTCTCTCTCACTCTTGGAAACTTAGAGTTTCTTGGAGCACTTTGGCATTGGAGAAAGAAAGGCAAGAAAGCATGAAGAAAGAGGAATAAATAAAGGAGTAGGAATCAAGTAGCTATAGAAGGATTATTGGCAGGTATCGATTTGCATCTGTATTTTCCTTGCTAGATCTGACATGCATGGTATTTCATGTGGTTCTTTCTGTCTTGGCATGGGTTCTTTCCAAGTGTGATAGTGTTTTCAGCCTAGCCTTTCCATTTCTAGATAGCCATGGTGTTGTGCATTTCTCATGTTTTGGTTTAGGTAGATTTCCATATGGATTCGAATCAGAGTGGGGTGGATCTCCGAATTGATATAACACATGACCTAGTAACCCCTGAACCAGACTGTGGGTTATGGTAAAGCCAAATAGTGTGTTTCCTTGCTGGGCCTAGGAATCCTCGACCAATGAATGGTGAAATATATGGTAAATCCGAGAGGTGGTTTGCCTCAGTTTAGGGCCTAATGATCCAGGTTTGGATTGTGGTAAATCCTGAGAGGTGGGTGCTCTCCGTTGGGCCTAGTAGTCCTGGGATCGGATGTACGGTAAAGCCTAGAGAGTATGTCTTAGTTTAGGGCCTAGTGACCCCTGATTTAGACCGTGGGTTTGAGTAAATCCTGAGAGCCTATGAGACAATAAAATTCCTCACATTTTAGGCGGAGAGAATCTGGTGACATCCATTCGATTATTGGCCTAGTGATCGGGTGTAGATCATGGTAAATCCCATTATGACATGTTTATTGTGTTGGCCTAGTGATATGGGATGGATGATGGTAAATCCTGATTTCTATTGATGAGGGTGAGCTGGTTTAACCTTGGGATGCCCTGGTTGGTTCTTTTGGTTTGAGTCCCACATTCATGCTTGGAATATGGCACGTGGGTGATTGGCTAAAGAGAGATTTGGCTCAACCAATCTATGTTCATGTGGAATGTGGAAGTCCCATGTACGGTTGGTTTTTACATTCAATAATGAAGAGCTCATTACTTTGGTATTTGGTATGAAAATGTACTAGTTATTATGTGGATTCTATTGTTGTTGTGTCCATTGTATTTTTGTTGTTATTATGTTGGTTATAAGCTTGTATTTTAACAATGATGATGTATGGATCTATCCATGTTTTTACTTGTAAATGAATGCAAAATTTATATATGGTCAAATAGATTTTATTGCAGCTTATGATGTAGGGGAGAAATGCTTCTTAGCGATTCTTAGAAAAGTATGAGACCCATATGCTTAAATATGTTGTTTACACCTGTAGATTCAATGTTTGTGACATGTTTAAAAAAATTCATGTCATGGCTAGGATTGATCTGAAAATGGGTTGGATAACTTGTTATGCTTTTCAAGAACCTCCCACTCAGTTAAAAAAATAAAAGATCTAGCTTGTACTTGACTTTTGAGGAAATTTTTACTTGAAACAGGTGTATGATTTTTAACTGTTTAAGTGCTTTAAGTGTAACAAAAATATAATGTAGAAAATAAACATCAACACATAACAAAAAATTTAATCTAGGAGTTCACCCGAATATCGTGGGCTACGTCTCCTTGAGCTCTTGTCATCTTGACTTGGCTCTTTGGGATTATGAAAAAATTTCTTTTACAAGTTCCACACTTAACTCCAATGGTTAACTAAATTGAACTAATGGGTTTAGAATAATATCTATATCCCTGTCATGATTGTCATCACTCTAAAAACAGATCTAGGCTCCCTTAGAATTGACTCCTTATGTCGATGCACTTGAGCTACCTTGAGCTTCTCTATGGCACAAATTCTTCAGAATTATTTTTCTGTCCCTAAAACCTCACCTAATTTCTCCATCACATATCATACCTCCAAAATGGACTGATTGTTTGCTCCAAAAGAGCACTGCATCCCAAATCCAGGCCTCCTTCCAGAGTTGGCCCTGGGCTGCCCAAAACTTCCCTGTAGCTTATCAAGCTCTAGAAGTCTTAAAATGACTCTAAAAATCCCTTCAATGGATTCAAAATTTCAAAAATAGTTAGAATAGACTATTGGTTCACTGAAATCAACCTTCAGTTGCTCCGGTTTCGCCTCCAACACCTGGTGGCACCCCCTGGCTCTAGGGTCAAAGAAAACTTCTCTGTGGGTTCACGACCTCTAGAAGTCCTCAAAAGCTTATGAAAACTCCTCCAATGGATTCATAAGTATAAAAACAGTCATAAATTACTATTGGTTTGCTGCAGAAGGCCTGTAGCTGCTCTGGCTAGGCCCTGAGTTGCTGTTGGAACTTGTTGTCCCTAGTGGCCCCTGGAACTTCACTAAAGCATATCGTCTTTAAAAAGTCCTCTAGAGGCTCTGTATAACATACCATTAGTTCCATAATATCTTAAAGATCCAAATTTTACTATTGGATTTCTGAATAAGGCCTCTAGCTGCCTTGGCTAGGCCTCAAACTGTTGTCGGCTTCTGGTGGCCCTAGTGACCCCTAGAACTTATCTAAAGAAAAAACCTACTCAAAATTACTTTGATGGCTCTGCAACCCTCACCAATGAGTCTGTAATGTATGAGATAGTCAAAATTTTCTATTGGAACTCCAAAATTGGTCGAATCTAGCTCAAGATAGAGCCTGAACTCATTTTTCCCAATGTCACCAAAAAAAGCTCCACTAATTGTGGAGTAACTGCACTTAACTTCAGTTAGTTTTGGGATTTCTGCCAACAATGGTGCTCCGCCTAAAAACCCACCAAAAAAATGTTAGCATTTATTGTTTTTGGTTAAGGGGAGGGGGTGGCCACATGCCAAACCCCACAAACTCCGCAGTCATATTTAATTTGGGCGAAACTGAACAAAAAAATTGTAGTTGGAAGTGGAGTTAGAAGTTGGTTTAACCAAACCGTAATCGTTAGACAAAACCTTAGCTGCCGCATTGCCATGTGACAAAGTCCACTGCTGGAAGTCGTGTTTAATAGCCATTGTAGTTGGGGTTAAAGGTTACAGTAAGCTACAATGTGAACGCCCTCTGGTGGAACCGCTGGCGGTTCCAACCCTCAAGTTGTAGTCCAACAAACATTAAGTAATACCTGAACCCTTATACAGTTAAGACTTATCGGTAGCAAAGACGGTATGGGTGCATGTCTCTCAGGTAGAAGGCTCTGCAGTCGAACCTGGCGGAGCCCCAAAAATTCTGTTAGACCATTCTTGGGCCACGTGGCAACCTCTGGGCCTGCCATGTGGCAGATCCTGATTGGCCCAAATTAAAACACGTGCTCCCAACTGCGAATAACATGGTGACACTTGTCATGAATTGATTGGTCCAAATGGAATATTCTAGGGAATATTCCATGAATATTCCCTAGAATATTCCATTTTTAAATTTCCCAAAATTCCAGCCAAACTTGGTCAAAGTCCGAAAATTGCAGTTTACTGGACTTTTCAAACTTCGATAACTTCTTCATATGGTGTCATTTTTTCAAACCATTCACGGTGCCAGAATTAGGAAGACGAGATCTATCTAGTCGCTTAGGTTCGACACACTTCTGAACACTTTGGAATTTGAGCTATCACTTAGGTCCATGATCCAATTCTGATCACACTTCCCCATTGGGAATCTTTTGGACCTCAAAAGACTTATATATTGATCTGTACATTAGATGAGAGTACAACACCTTCTTCTTTTCAGCCTCCATACACTTTCCTTGCATGGATAGTGCCTTTGAACGTCGACACTTCCCTTCTTGGATGCACTTGTACTCCTATAAAGAACTGTCTTCCTTGCACTCACTCAAAAACTTATGGTGAGAAATTTACATATGGTAGTTGAACATCGCTTACTTGATCATTGATCCAAGGTGGCTTAAACAAACATGAGATTACAACATAAATACATTCATACTTGACTGAAATTTGCATATGTACAAATGAAAGTATGTCTTACTGTGTCAATAAGTCAAACCACTTCTTACCAAGCCACTTCCACAGTGACTTTTGCTGCTGAAAATATTCTTCATGTGAAACATTTGTTCTCACATCAATGATGGAATATTTGGTTCCACTTTTGCCAGTCTTTCGGTCCTCTTGCTTCAAATTCTTGGGATGATTAGTTGGATGCAATGTCCAACATTGGGAAACAACATGTCCCTTCTTCTGGAAATGTGTGCAAGTCTTAGGCACCTTCTTTGCAAGTTGCCTTTGCCTCAACTTCTTCCTATATGCCTTCATCCTCTTCCAGCATTTTGAAACAACATGGTTACACAAACCACAATATGCACAAAACCTCTTTCTTCCTTTCATGCATGCAGAATTGTCATGCCTTGCAGAAACATAATCAACTTGACTATGGGAATAATTATAACTCATATGCTGCTTTTCATGTCCATCTTTTTTACCTTCACGAGGAGATGAACTTGTAGAGGTTCTAGCTTTCTCTTGAAGACTAAAATCAGTGTTCATGTCTTGATAGTTGTTCAAACTCGCATGTTGTACATAAGCTACATGTCTACAATATTCTTGTTGCAACATAGGCTTCAAGCAATGGCAATCAACTTGAAAACAAACTTGACATGTTTATGGTTTAGAACTTGGAACAAAATTTCTTTTTGAAGTTGTCTCATATGCCTTCATGGCTTTGGAGTATTCACCATTAGATTGAACATAACCAATACCAAATTTCTTAGGTTGTTCCTCAACCAAAATAGGTTCAATCATGCCTTGTGCATGTTTTCCTAAACCCTTGCCTTCATAGCCCATTTTAGTCTTTAACTTGGACCCTATAATTCTAGTGTGCTTTTCAAATGAACCAACACATCTATCTGAAGAGAAACCTGAAGACAAATTAGAGTGAATTACATCTGCTTCACGCATGTTCTTGGTTAAGGCCTCTTGGGCTTGATGGAGCTGCATCTCCATATCATGCAATCTTTGAAGAATTTCTACTTTCTCTTGCTTCATAGCAACCAATTGCTCATGAATTCTAGTGCTTTCTCTTCTATCTTCAAACATAATTTGCACCATATCCTTCAAGATGTAGAATTCTCGCTTCATGTCTTCATCGAAGAATCTTGTGAAGGAGGAGGATTTAGAAACCTCACTTCATGAAGTTGTCACCATGAAAATGAAAAAAACAACTTCAACAAAATTCACAAAGCTTTCAAAAACTATTGACAGAGCTTTTAAAACAAAATGGTTGTAGAGACAAACTCTTCTTCAAGCAACCTTTTGCAAACAAACCCTTTTGTGCTTCAAGGGTTTCCTTAAGGTACTTTGGGTAAGGAAGATGCCTTCATCCCTTCTTCCTTCTTGCCCTCTCCTGGTCTTAGCTATCAGTAAATTTCCCTTCACCTCTAGCAAACTCAAGAAATAGTCAGTTTGCAAACAACCAAATCCTTTGCACTGTTTAAACATCTTTCAAGTCAAACAAGCAAGTTATTGCTCTGTCAATCAAGAAACTAAGTTCTATGATACCAACCTGATCTGAAAATGGGTTGGATAACTTGTTATTCTTTTCAAGAACCTCCCACTCAGTTAAAAAAATAAAAGATCTAGCTTGTACTTGACTTTTGCGAAATTTTTTACTTGAAACAAGTGTATGATTTTTAATTGTTTAAGTGCTTTAAGTCCATTTTTTTGCTGATATTAAACTTTTATAACGGAACATAATGCAGCAAATAAACATCAACACATAACAACAAATTTAATCTAGGAGTTCACTCAAATATTGTGGGCTACGTCTCCTTGGGCTCTTGTCATATTGACTTGGCTCTTTGGGATTATGTAAAAATTTCTTCTACAAGTTCCACACTTAACTCAAATGGTTAACTGAACTAAACCAATGGGTTTATAATACCATCTATATCCCTGTCATGGTTTTCATCACTTTGAAAGCATATCTAGGCTCCCTTAGACTTGACTCCTTCTATCGATGCACTTGAGCTACCTTGAGCTTCTCTATGGAACTAACTCCTTCAAAATTATTTTTTTATCCCTGAAACCTCACCTACTATCTCCAGCACATATCATACCTCCAAAATGGACTGATTTTTTGCTCCAAAAGAGCACTGCATCCCCAATCCAGGCCTCCTTCCACAGTTGGCCCTAGACTCTTGAGCTCTAGAATTCTTCAAATGACTCTGAGAATTCCTTCAATGGATTCAAAATGTAAAATATAGTCATAATAGACTATTGGTTCAATGAAATCGGCCTCCAGCTGCTCTAGTTTTGCCTCCAACACCTGGTGGCACCCCTTGGATCTAGGGTAAAAGAAAACTTCTTTGTGTGTTCTCGACCTCTAGAAGTCCTAAAAAGCTTATGAAAAGTCCTCCAATGGATTCAGAAGTATCAAAAGAGTCATAAATCACTATTTGTTTGCTTCATAAGGCCTCTAGCTGCTCTGGCTAGGCCCTGAAATGCTGTTGGCACTTGCTGGCCCTAGTGGCCCTTGGAACTTCACTGAAGCATATCGGATTTCAAAATTCCTTTAAAGTCTCTTTATAAAATACCATAATTTCTAGAACATCTGAAACATCCAAAATTGACTATTGGATTTCTGAATAATGCCTCTAGCTGCCCTAGTTAGGCCTCAAACTATTGTTGGCTCCTGGTGGCCCTTGTGGCCTCTAGAAATTCTCTAAAGAAAAAAACTGCTCAAAAATCCTCTGATGGCTCTACAACCCTCACGAATGAGTCTGGAATGTTTGAGATAGTCGAAATTAATTATTGGCACTCAAAAATTGGTCGAATCTAGCTCAAGATAGAGCCTGAACTCATTTTTCCCAATGTCACCCAAAAAATCTCCACTAATTGTGGAGTAACTGCACTTAACTTCAGTTAGTTTTGCGATTTCGGCCAACAATGGCGCTCCACCTAAAAACCCGCTAATAAACCGTTAGCATTTACTGTTTGTGGTTAAGGGGAGGGGGTGGACACATTCCAACCCCCACAATCTCCACGGTCATATTTAACTCGGACATAATTGAACAACATAATTGTAGTTGGAAGTGGAGTTAGAAGTTGGTTTAACCAAACCATAACCGTCAGACAAAACCTTAGCCGCTGCATTTCCATTTGAAAAAGTCTACTACTGGGAGTTGCATTTTATAGCCGTTGTGGTTGGGGTTAAAGGTTACGGTAAGCTACAATGTGAACACCCTCTGGTGGAACCGCTAGCAGGTTGGACCGCTGGAGGTTCCAACCATCAACGCGTAGTCCAAAAAACCTTAAGTAATACCCGAACCCTTATATGGTTAAGAATTATCGGTAGCACAGACGGTATGGGCACATGTCTCTTGGGCAGGAGGTTCTGCGGTCGAACCCGGTAAAGCCCCAAAATTTTTGTTAGACCATTCCTAGGCCATGTGGCGGCCTTCGGGCCTGCCACATGGCAGATCCTCACTGGCCCAAATTAAAACACGTGCACCCAACTACGAATAACATGGTGACACTTGTCATGACATGAATGGTCCAAATGGAATATTCCAGGGAATATTTTTAGGAATATTCTCTTTTTGAATTTCCCAAAAATCTAGTCAAACTTGGTCAAAGTCCAAAAATTGCAGTTTACTGGAATTTTAAAACTACGATAAATTCTTCATATGGTGTTTGCTTTTCAATCCATTCATGGTGTCGAAATCAAGAAGACGAGATCTATCCGGTCGCTCAGGTTTGGCACACTTTCGAACACTTTTAAATTCGAGCTATAACTTAGGTCCATGATCCAGTTCTGATCAAGGAAGGGTCCAGATGATTTCTTATTGAAGTGACTTATTTTGTATCATTTTCCTATTGTTATTTATCATCCCTTAAGTTTTCATAAAGTTCTGGGCAGTGACCTGGGCTCTAAGCCTGAAAAGGTGGCTCAAATTCCAAAGCCATAGGTACAAAATTGAGCATTTGGGGCCCTAGTCACTAGCATGCAGTGTTATGCCTGTGGCTTTAGCCTCATAGCCCCTCGAATTTAGTGTTATTCCTGTGAATATGGCTCAAAGGGGGTCAAAATGTTAGTGTGACCCAGGGGTAAGAGGCATGAATGCACTAGTACATTTGGTCAAAATTCCAACACTTTAGTTCTGACACTTTTGACGTATTGTTAGAAATTTCCCCAATTTTTCTCAATTTTTTAAATCCCGCCAACAACCGTCGCTATATCGATGTTTAGGGACATCGTCGGTATTGCGACATTTAGGAACGTCATCGAAATACTGACGTTTCGGGACACAACGTTGGTAGTGCAATGGTATTGGGGACAAATGTCGGTATTGTGACGGTTTGGAGTGAAATGTCAATTTTGCAACGTTTCGAGCTATGTGTCGGTAGTGCGACGGCTTGAGATAAGTGTCGATAGTGCAACAATTTGGAGACAGGGTTATTAATAGATGGCTTGAGATAAGTGTCGATAGTGCAACAATTTGGAGACAGGGTTATTAATAGAGGAACTCTAAGGAAGGTGGTTGGATTCCCTCCATCTGGAGCCTGCCTCTGATATGGGGATTCGGGAAAATATCCATGGCCCAAACAAGTTAGGGCTCGATTGAACGACTGCTTTTTCATCCTATGCTCACATGCTATCTCTCTGCAACCCTGGAGAAGGTCCATCCATGACGGATATCGGCATCATGGCGCACCCCCTATCTCCATGGCCCAGACAAGTTAGGGCTCGATTGAACGACAGTGTTTCATCCTATGCTCACATGCTATCTCTCTGCAACCTTGGAGAAGGTCCATCCATGGCAGAGATCGGCATCATGGCGCACAAGGTTATTAATAGAGTTACTCCGAGGAATTTGGTTGGATTCCCTCCATCTGGAGGTTGCCTCTGATGTGGGGATTTAGGAAAATATCCATGGCCCAAACAAGTTAGGGCTCGATCGAACGACAGTGTTTCATCCTATGCTCACATGCTATCTCTCTGCAACCCCGGATAAGGTCCATCCATGGTGGAGATCGGCATCATGGTGCACCCCCTATTAGGTAGGCTTTCTAAACCCTTCCTATCTCAGTGGTTTGTAGGGCTTTAAGTTCTCTCCCCTTATAATATCTTTCATCTTTTGTTTCTGACCCAATTCTTCAAAATCTTAACAGTGTGACGAGGTGTAAAAGGTCAAAATCTAAGGAAGGTGATTGGATTCCCTCCATCTAGAGGCTACCTCTGATCTGGGGATTTGGGAAAATATCCATGGCCCAGACAAGTTAGGGCTCGATCGAACGATGACGGTGAAATCTAATAGTTATGGTTAACTTCTTAAACACCTCTGGCATTCCATCACTATGTTCACATGCTATCTCTCTACAACCTTGGAGAAGGTCCATCCATGGTGGAGATCGGAATCATGGCGCACCCCCTATCAGGTAGGCTTTCTAAACCCTTCCTATCTCAGTGGTTTGCAGGGCTTTCAGTTCTCGCCCCTTATGATATCTTTCATCTTTTTTTTATTACTCAATTCTTCAAAATTTTAACAGAATGACGAGGTGTACAAGGTCAAACTGACCTTCAATTTTGAACATTTATCTTCCAACAATTCCAAATCAAATTCTAGAGTTATCATCGTGGCTATGCAGGCACATCCCATGACCATATTTAGATAGTCATTCTTTCTACTCCCCACAAGGTTGCAGATATATTTTCCCTTAAGGGTTTTCTATGCTATCTGATAGACAATTTTTCATTGATTGGAATAGAGATATGTTTTATTTATTTTTTCTAGTGGCTAGGTTTTGACTTATAGTTAACTTATTTATGTACAGCAAGTATAGACCCTAGCTCTGCACACCCCAGATTCTGTTATATTTTCTACCACATTGTCTCCAAAAGTAAAGGGTTATGGCTCCTCTTGTTTCAGGTGTGACTATGCATTCAATGACCTATTTTACACATAAAATGTTATGGCTTTCACAGAATGTGCTGTGCTGTAGTCCTAGGGTTTATTTTTCCCTTTGTTAGTAAATTATAATGCTTCTTAACACTGAAAAAGTTGAATCTTCCATTCCCAGGATCGAATGTCCTCCTCCACCCAGGCCTGGAATGCCCCCTCCTCCACCTGGCGGTGGTGCCCCTCCTATATACGGTGCTCCTCCTCATATGTAGCCGAGACCTCACATGCCGCCTCACAACCTGGTTAGCGCAGTAGTAGCAACAACCACCTACTGGACATCAGTAGCAGCAGTTATCAATTGAATCAGGTATTTTGTTAATTTCCCTGCATATTTTTGGTATATGAGAACGTCTTTTTATGCTTTTTAGCAGGATTGAAAAACTAATTTCACCATTTCAAGTCATGAGCATTTGAATATTTTTCATTCTAATGATAAAATGAGTTATCATCTCCAGTTGGGGAAAGCCCAAATCATCGCTAACATTAAACTTGATAATCCTCCTCCAACTTATATTAAGTGAAGATAATTTCATGGTAGAAATTAATAGGCAGAGTTTTTGTAGAATTTGTAGTTAGTTGAGCTACTACAATTTGCCTTTACTCTGATTAAGCTGATAGTACTGATCATTTTTTTTTTAAAATCAGGGACCTTTTCCAAGAGTCATTTTTATTTGTATAGAACATTCACAAAAGCATCTTATTCTAGCCTTACAGACCTTATTGTATTTTCTATTAGGTGTATTCCTTTTTAATCACCATATTCCATGTTGAAATGCTAAAAACTGTTGCCTTGATTGAATATCTGTACATATACATTTTATTCTGTTTAGGAAATAATAGGTTTTAAAACCATTTCACTGTGCAGTTACCATATTATATACATTTTTTGGCATAAAATGTTTTCTTTAATTATTAATATAACAGTACTGTACAGACAGGGCATTGTTTTACAAAAGTAGGTTATTGTGTGGCGCTCACCACGAGCTTAGGTATACCATGTGAAAGATTTCTTAATAACTGCCATAACTACCTAAGGGCATAGAAGTTAACAAAATTGCCACCTGGGCATATCCAATAACAATTAACATCCCAAAATTTCCAGCTGGCACTTAACCATTAAAGCTGATAAATTCTTTCCTTATGGTATGAAAATAAATAAACACATTTTTCAAATCCTAAAGGATCTGTTGTTGGGTTGAGACCTGCATCAGGAGATTTTTTGTTGTCCTTGGGAGTGGGCCTCCAGCCATTATTGGTTGATTCAACATTAGTTACAGAAGGCCACTGCCCATCATTTGTGACTTCTATGTTTCTGCAACACCACCAATCACCCACTGGGGCATATTACTATCTTTGTAACCCACCCTTTGAAAATTTTCCTTGATTCTGCTCTATTTTACACTTCAGTGCACAATAGTATGCAATGCATCCTATTCTTAACCTTTGTAGCATAGATAATTCATAAACATGTAATCTACAAAAAAACAAAATATAACATAACATTTATCTTTGAGAAATGACACCAATTGGCTTTAGACCTAGATGTTCCACTCAACAATAGACTATGCTACTCATATCTCTTAGTAGTGGGTCATCCCCGTGTTGTGGTCAAGAATCTATCGGGGTAAAAGGATACCTAAGCCAACTATGGTCCATAGCTGCACCAATATGGTAGCAGAACAAGGTACTTGATTCCAACATCTTCCAACCGACTTTATCTCATCCCCCATTTGCCTTCAAAACCCATGGTAGTGCACCCCTTCCTCTGCACTTGTAGTCCATTAAGTTGTGGCACTATAGTCAAAGGTTTCCAACTCAGAGTGGCTAGGGATGTTCCAAAGTCCCATGGCTTCTTGGAGTTCCAAATCCACCACACCCAAATCCACCTAGAATTGATAGGGTACGAAATTCACATCGTCATACAACATTGGCTGGAGTTGCAGAGAAACCTTAGGGTGGAGACAAAACTTTGGATCCCCTGAGACAAGTAAGGGTGGGGATGTATATCTCTGGTTGGAAGGAAAATTGTGAAACATATCCCTATGCCCATCCTGAGGTGTATCAATAAATATGATACCCATAACTTATTCAATACAACAGTCTGGAAAATAGGGTTACAAAATGGAAATAATTGCCTAAAATTTAGGACATATTGAAGCCATAGGCAAGCATGGATTATGTTGTATATTTCACCATTGTGGCAGAAATTGCAATCGCAACAATTTTGTACATTTAGGTATGGGTTTGTGATATTCAACGTTGTTGTACATCTAGATCCCATATATATATATTTTAAGGTGCTTCCATAGGTTGAATGACCGACACATAAGACATCAGACTTGAAGTAAGGCATTAGTTCCCCTTAAGAATAGGTCACCATACTTGAAATAGTGGTGCTTGACACTTGAAGGAATTCATGATATCATAATAATATACGATGTCGCAGATGCAGTTTAATTTCGTTCTAGCCTTGGAAATGCTCTAATATATAGGCATATAATTTGACAATGACTTATAATAACCTTGTCCCTGACATCTACATGGATAGATTCGGATATCATTTATAGAGTTTAGTCCCTACAATACCCAACTCAAGTCTAGCTCTCATGCCCTCATAAAGAGTTGATTAGTTCATGGATGCCTTTACTATGGAGCTGAATAAGCTACTATCAGGCTTGCCTTGTGTCCCTGAATCTGGCAATAAAACAGAAGGGCTTACTCACAGTGCCAGTTTTGTCGTCTACTAGGTTAAGGATTTGGCATATAGCCAAGCATATGCATAAATCCCTTCATCAGCAAGCCATCTATCTTGTTACCTTGTGGATAGACGATTTTTATTACAATGGTTTATGTTCAGTACATTTGTTCTCAGAGAGCGTGTTTTTATATGCCAAAATCACAACTATAGACTGTTAATTCATTTGCGTTGTTTTATTAGTGCAATTATTTTCTCAAGCTACAAGTATCCAAAACTCACAAGGAGAAGTTTTGATAAAAACCAGCTAATAGGATATGAAGCCATTGTGTGTACAAGATAAGGCAGGAATAATGCCACTACTGAGCTCTCTTTAAGAGCAGAAGAAACACAGCAAGAACACTCATGTGCACTGTGCTTTGTTCTATGTGCATTCAAAACCCACTATGTAAAATTTCTCCTTTAACACATTTTTTCAAGTACGGTGTGTGTATAAACCAGGATTTGACACTAGTCATACATGTTAATGAGATATCCTAATTTACCGCCAAGTGGAGTCAATCAAATCTTCTATCCATGACTGAAAATGGTGACATAATAGATCATCCTCTTTCTGTTCTTTGGTCACGGAGTCTTAAGTTCATAACACGAATAGGCACATTTGTTCAGTCTATTTACAATTACACTATTCAACAGTATCTCCTTGTAAGTTATTCCAAATAGACAGTTTTATAATTAGGGAGCAGGGAACCATATGTAGCAGCAAACGGTTTCAATACAACGCTATTGTTTATGATTCTCCACAATTGGCTGGTTCAGACACCAATTCAGCTCACATGTTTTAACAACCAATTGGTAAGCAGTGTGTGCCAGATGCTCATTCCACATTTTTTGTCAAACCATTTACCAGTATCCCAGAGGTCCAATGAATTAAACCTGGAGGCTCTGATACCACTTTGTGGTGTACCTAACCTCCTCTATAGCTTCATCAACGAGATGGGGTGCTTAATAGTTGAAATTTTTACTTTCAATCCTACAGAACTATGGACTAAGAACATACAAAGCATGGGCCCATGATTTCAACCAAATTCTACATCCTTCTATTGCAGTTTCATGCTATCTATGTCACTTAACTCACAAACTTCAGTAAAGAATTATGTCGTGGCTTAGTCCATAGTGTAAGTATACTAATTACAACAACGGTATAACATAGCAGTTGCAAAAATTAAACTTGTCTATCACCAAAGCTGAACCACATTGAATGGATGTCAAGGAATGATTTTCCTCCCATCTATAGGCAATCCATTAGGATAGCCCCCCGAGTTGGGGTCATGGAATGACACAGGAAAAGAGTCTTCTTCAATTTCCACTCTCCAAAACACAACACTCTAGCATAATGATGTTGTACTCACAGTAACACAAGATACCCATGATGTGTAGAAAACTCCATGATGGAATGTGTACCAAGTCATGGAGAAGAACAATGACAAACAATTCCAACTCCAGTTCAAATTTTCCATTTTATATCCCCCTTGCATGGTAGGCTAGTTTTCACCACATAAAAATCTAATTTGCTAAGATAGCTAGGTATCCTTTCTCTAATATTGAATTACTTCGTAAAGGGGGTATATAATTTTTGAGTCAGCAGGGGAAATTCATGTGCCCCTCATCTTCACTCTATCCATTTTCCATCTGTCAGCCCATGGTCATTCCCATGTTCCCCTTGGATATTCTACGTTGCGTATGTTAATTTATCAGGGACACTGACATGTTCACATCATTATCACAGGCCTCACCCAGGCCTTATTAACATCATATTTCATGGTCTAAATGATACACATTCACTAGTGGGGTCTTGGCCTTGGGCTCTCATTAGGAATAATTTTACATGATCACTTTATATTTTTGCATATACATTATGTTTACAAGTCATTGGTACCCTTGAATCAGTACCAAGATAGAAGTTATTCATATATGCTAAGCTGCACATAAACATATTCAAACAATTCTCTGTGGAAGCGTGTTATTACAACTGCAAGAATAAAACAATTCTCTTTATCAAAACAAGCAATAGAATAAAGAGAGAGGAATAAATGCACAATGCCCTTAGTTTTAACCAAACCTTTTAAGTTTTAACCAATCAAACAGAGATGTATTTTTCAAAAGTACCAAAGAGAAAACAGTTTGGAGTCTTACCTGGCAAGCAAGAAGCTGAAGCTGAGTTAAATAGTTTTCAATGGACTGTTGCACATTTTGCACAAGTCTTCTTGTACAGTTCTATGTGATAAATCAAGCAGGGGTATTCTTCTAGTAGTTCATGCTTCACGGTTTAGAGTTGATGGTTTTTAAGGTCGAGGCCATGAAATTTGAGAATAACAACAAAATAGATAGAAATATATGATCCTAATATTTCATTTACAAATTATTGGTGTGGTTATTTAATGGGCTGGAAAATGTCTCTTAGATTTTGAGACTGAAGTAATGAAGTTGTTATGACGGTGCGCGATGCATCGAAAATAAAACCCATCAGCACTACTCCTTAGGGCAGTGTAGTGTTGCTCATTATCACAACACAATGTATAACTTCCATTTAGTGCACTCCCTTAAGTCTTATTGCAATAATTATCCCACGGATGCATTTAATTCGCATTAAGACCCTCGCATGTTTGATAATATTATATAGGATGAGGCCCATGTCATTTTTACCTTGCTCTCTTGTATCTGAAGCCTTTATCTCATTGGTGAAAGAAATCATAATAAAGTGTGTTATGGTTTTGGATATTACATTGACTCCAAGAGATAGATCGTTGTGTTAGGCATTGGGTAACTTCTTGCACCTTTCTTTATCATTTTTGTCTCTTAGCGATTCACATTTCGTATGACCCTACACCTTCTAGCCTTTGACCTTCCAATGCCCCCATTTCACTTTATATATAATTCAATTCTACTCATTTCACATCTTTTGGTATTAACTTTCCCTCATCCTCTAAGCCTAGATTTCTATACACTCAACCATTTTATTCTTTTCCTTGATCTCATAGCAAAGTTGTATGCATATCTCCATGCAATGGTGCCCCCTCTACTTAGCTCTTTTGCAACAATGTCGAGCTAAGCTAAATCCTCTCGCAATCCTTTTTGTAATGGTGCAATATTTCCCATGAGATAACTTCCATTTCCTTACACAACGATGCTCCCAAATCAAATTTCTACTATGATTTTTTCCACTGTTGTCACTCTTCCCTTTCTGCTATGACACATTCTTCCTCTCATCTATGAGCTATAACTCGAAGCTCGGTGTATGGTTTACTCAGGATGGGAGTATATTTAATTTGCTATAGATTCTAGTAGCCTCCATCACAAGAAATTTAAAATGAACCCAAAATCTGCCAGAGGGACAACAACCTAAATTTTACATGGCATCATATATATTGGATGTCATATGTGCCAGGTGTCAGTTTGAGTCATTAGGATAAACATGGAACTTTGCTCCAATATTGTTTTATCATTGAAATCAAGCATTGACAACAAGCTGCATGTGAAATAACCTTCTTGGATGTCATTGAAGGTAATGCAGAGAATTGATATTCATCAATGTAGTTTTCAGGAGCTTTGGGAGGAGAACATAAGCGCATCTGTAAGTCTCCAGATATTGGAAATTATTGAGAAGTTCTCGCGAGCAGCTGCAGATCATAGCATTGGGACTGACTAGGGAAAGCTTCAATGTATTACAATGATATTCATGGTTTTTCTTTCCCACAACCAACCACTAGTCTTTTGGAAAGATTTTTCCCCTGTATTTAACAGTCTTTTTAATCTTCATGGTGCAACACTGATGGCAAGAGAGAATGATTGCTTCTTGAAGCAGGTGGCATTTCATCTACTTCATCTTGTATTTTTTCGTAATGATTCCATCAAAAAGAGGGTTTTTGTTGGCCTTCAAATTCTTGTGCAGGTAAGTTTCCTTAAGGAGATATGTGGTCTTGCTGAGTGGGATAAAGAATTTAGAAAACAAATATTTGTTTGAGGAAACAAGTGCTTATTTCATTTCTGCTTTTTATTTTGTTGTTGGTGATTGTGTATTCTCTATTTGCAGAATTCCTTCTACTATTTCCAGAATATTGCATAGTTGCGTGTTATGTTGAAAATCAGTTTGTCAGAATTGATGTCTAACATACAAGTTACTCAGATGAAGTCTGATGGCTCCTTGGAGGAAAGTGGGGAAGCCCGATGTCTCAGGAAGTCACTGGACTAAATGGCAATGGAAGAGAGGAGTGGTGATATTTTGAAAGGTTGAGGTCTTTCTAAGAATGCATTGGATGCTATCTTTGAGGGTTCTACATAGAATCATTGGTCATGGTCAGAAGTCAAGAAATTGTCTATAACACTTCTTCATGCCTTAGATGCGGGAATTGAACACACTCTCCTTGTAGGAAATCCATTTCTTTCACTCCTTTGATCAAGGTTATCATGGATGCATGCATTAACTGAAATTATAAAATAAAGGATTTTGTAATTTTTTATTTCAGGGTTCTCTAATTTCAATAGACATATATGCAGCACCAGATAGATTTCATAGACTTGCTTGGGCTTATGCACACGTGGCAGATCTGCATATCATGTGGCTTCTTCACTTATGTGATGCTCATCAAGAGATGCAGTCTTGGGCATAAGCCGTGCAGTGTGCAATGGCTGTTGCTAGGGTCATAATGCATGTTAGAATCAACTTATTTTGATGTCCTGCATGTTTTTATTCAAAGGAGTAAAGAAACTTTATAATGCATTCAATATCCAGCATATTTACAACAATCAAATCTAAGAGTGCATACTAACAACATACATCGATTTATCAGGACAGTTTTACATCCAGTGGTGGAAGCTTATATTTTTACAACACGTTTATGTTTACAAATAATTTTTATTAGATATTAGAAGAAAACTGTGCTTGGACCGAAGTTAAAACTTCTACAATTTTATAAGAAATTGTTTTTTTTTGTTTTTTTGCAGGCATTGGTAGGAAGAAATGATGTTGTCTGGGGAAAGGAGCATGTAACAACCTTGCGTAAGGTTTTTCTAATGGCCAGTAGTGCAGTTATTTGGGAAGCATTAGCTGCAAAATTTGAAGGGTATAGAGCATCAAAATTGACAGTTGAATCTGCTGTGAAATACTTACAATTTGCTTACAAGGAAATCGTATGCCATTCCCAATCCTTTTTTTAATGGTGCAATATTTCCCATTAGATAACTTCCATTTCCTTACACAACAATGCTCCCAAATCAAATTTCTATTGTGATTTTTTCCACCGTTGTCACTCTTCCCTTTCTGCTATGACACATTCTTCCTCTCGTCTATGAGCTACAACTCGAAGCTCATTGTATGGCTTCCTCTTTTCTTTGTGCAATATCACAATATCTTTATCGTAACCTACCATATATCCTTGCACTACTATCTCGTTTCATGTCATTTTAGCATATTTCCCCCTTGAAGAACCCTCCTTCTATAACTTATGCAACAACACATTGATCTATTAAACACTGAGTGTATCAGTTGTGCAACACACTAACCTCATATATTTTGTGCAACACATTAAATTTAATTTTATTCCTAAAATTTTTGGTTATCATGAATATTTTTGAGATGTTAGGTACCGTAGAATTTAAGTGCCTCAACATCTCCTCATCAACAGGAGATATGGATCCGCCCATGAAGAAAAGACTAGGCAAGGAGATTGTAGAAGGAAATGAAGAAGGGGCAATGGAAATTTCTATAATCTCAGTTCCAACCTATGTAGCTATGTGGAAAACTTAATTCCAATGACTTGGTAAGGCATCTATCAATCATTTACTCAAAAATAGGTTCTTGGAGATGAAGAGGATAGTGAAATGTATCATAGTTTCAAGAACTCTTGGCTCCACAAAGTAGTAGAACACCGTGTCCTTCTACCATGTGCTGAAACTATTGAATGGATAATCAAGTGCATAGAAACATATATAATATATAATTGTTCGGTACATCCATGGTTTTTATGTATCAGCATACATATATCCTTGCATCACCAAATATTACAAGCTTCCAAGCTACCATGTGTCCCTTACAGCTAAGTGATTTTGTGATTTTCCTCTAGCTATCAAGAATATCCTTAAGACTTGGTGGAAATATCCCAATAATTTTAGATATTGATCCAATGGGATATATCAAGCCAAGTTATTAAGAAAGGCATATAATATGCTAGAAAAAATGTGTTGTAGATTCTATGGTAGGAACGATGCAAAAATGTTCAAGAATTGGGTACCAATGATGTGCAACTCTACTCAGGATGGGAGTATATTTAATTTGCTATAGATTCTAGCAGCTTCCATCACAAGAAATGTAAAATGAACCCAAAATCCGCCAGAGGGACAGAAACCTAAATTTTACATGGAATCATATATATTGGATGTCATATGTGCCAGGTGTCAAATTGAGTCATTAGGATAAACGTGGAACTTTTCTCCAGTATTTTTGTATCCTTTAAATCAAGCATCGACAACAAGATGCATGTGAAATAACCTGCTTGGATGTCATTGAATGAAATGACGAGAATTAATATTCATCAATGTACTTTTCAAGGGCTTTGGGAGGAGAACATAAGTGCATCTATAAGTCTCCAGATATTGGAAATTACTAAGAAGTTCTTGTGAGCAGCTGTAGATCAAAGCATTGGGACTGACTAGGGAAAGCTTGACTGTATTATAGCGATATTCATGGCTTTTCTTTCCCACAGCCAACCAATCGTCTTTTGGAAAGTTGTTTTCCCTATATTTAACAATATTTTTAATCTTCATGGTGCAACACTAATAGCAAGAGAGAATGATTGCTTCTTGAAGTAGGTGGCATTTCATCTACTTCATCTTGCAATTTTTCGTAATGATTCCATCAGAAATAGGGTTGTTGTTGGCCGTCAAATTCTTGTGCAGGTAAGTTTCCTTAAAGAGATATGTGGTCTTGCTGAGTGGGATAAATAATTTAGAAAACAAATGTTTGTTTGAGGAAACAATTGCTTATTTCATTTCTACTTTTTATTTTGTTGTTGGTGATTGTGTGTTCTCTATTTGCAGAATTCCTTCTACTATTTCCAGAATACTGCACGGTTGCGTGTTATGTTGACAATCACTTTGTCAGAATTGATTTTGAACATACAAGTTACTCAGATGAAATCTGATGGCTCCTTGGAGGAAAGTGGGGAAGCTCGACGTCTTAGGAAGTCACTGGACGAAATGGAAATGGAAGAGAGGAGTGGTGATCTATTGAAAGGCTGAGGTATTTTTGAGAATGCATTGGATGCTATCTCTGAGGGTTCTACATAGAATCATTGGTCATGGTTAGAATTAAAGAAATTGTCTATAACACTTCTTCGTGCCCTAGATGCAATAATTGAACACACTCTCCTTGTCGGAAATCCATTTCTTTCACTCCTTTAATCAAGGTTATCTTGGATGCATGCATTAACTGAAATTAGAAAATAAAGGATTTTTTTATTTTTTATTTTAGGGTTCTATGATTTCAATAGACAGATATGCAACACCAGAGAGCTTTCATAGACTTGCTTGGGCTTATGCACACGTGGCAGATCTGCATATCATGTGGCTTCTTCATTTATGTGATGCTCATCAAGCGATGCAGTCTTGGGCATAAGCTGCGTAGTGCGCAATGGCTGTTGCTAGGGTCATAATGAAGATTAGAATCAACTTATTTTGATGTCCTGGATGTTTTTATTCAAAGGAGTAAAGAAACTCTGTAATGCATTCAATATCCATCATATTTACAACAATCAAATCCAACAGTGCCTACTAACAACATACACCGTTTTATCCGGACAATTTTACATCTGGTGGTGGCAGCTTATATTTTTACAACATGTTTATGTTTACAAATAATTTTTGTTAGATCTTAGAAGAAAATTATGCTTGGACCAAAGTTAAAACTTCTACTATTTTATAACCAATTGATTTTATTTTTTTTGCAGGCATTGGTAGGAAGAAATGATGTTGCCTGGGGAAAGGAGCATGTAACAACCTTGCGTAAGATTTTTCCAATGGTCAGTAGTGCAGTTATTGGGGAAGCATCAGCTATAGAATTTGAAGGGTATGGAGCATCAAAATTGACAGTTGACTCTGCTGTGAAATACTTACAACTTGCTTACAAGGAAACCGTATGCCATTCCCAATCCTTTTTTTAATGGTGCAATATTTCCCATTAGATAACTTCCATTTCCTTACATAAATATGCTCCCAAATCAATTTTCTACTATGATTTTTTCGACCACTGTCACTCTTCCCTTTCTGCTATGACACATTTTTCCTCTCGTCTATGAGCTACAACTCGAAGCTCAGTGTATGGCTTCCTCTTTTCTTTGTGAAATATCACAATATATTTATTGTAACCTACCATATATCCTTGTGCTAATATCTCGTTTCATGTCATTTTAGCACATTTCCCCCTCGGCGAACCCTCCTTCTACAACTTATGCAACAACCCATTGATCTATTAAACACTGAGTGTATCAGTTATGCAACACACTAACCTCATATATTTTGTGATACACATTAAATAAATATTTTTTTCCTAAAATTTTTGGTTATCATGAATATTTTTGATATGTTAGGTACCTTAGGCTCTGAGTGCCTCAACATCTCCTCATCAACAGGAGATATGGATCCGCCCATGAAGAAAAGACTAGGCAAGGAGATTGTAGAAGGAAATGAAGAAGGGGAAATGGAAATTTCTATAAACTAAGTTCCAACCTAGTAGCTATGTGGAAAACTTAATTCCAATGACTTGGTAAGGTATCTATCAATCATTTACTCAAAAATAGGTTGCTAGAGATGAAGAGGATAGTGAAATGTATCATAGTTTCAAGAACTCTTGGCTCCACAAAGTAGTAGAACACCGTGTCCTTCTACCATGTGCTGAAACTATTGAATGGATAATCAAGTGTATAGAAACATATATAATATATAATTTTCCAGTACATCCATGGTTTTTATGTATCAACATACATATATCCTTGCATCACCAAATATTACAAGCTTCCAAGCTACCAGGTGTCCCTTACAGCTAAGTGATTTTGTGATTTTCCTCTAGCTATCAAGAATATCCTTAAGACTTGGTGGAAATATCCCAATAATTTTAGATATTGATCCAATGGGATATATCAAGCCAAGTTATTAAGAAAGGCATATAATATGCTAGAAAAAATGTGTTGTATATTCTATGGTAGGAACGATGCAAAAATGTTCAAGAATTGGGTACCAATGATGTTCACCACTGCTTAGGATGGGAGTATATTTAATTTGCGAGAGATTATAGCAGCCTCCATCACAAGAAATGTAAAATGAACCCAAAATGCGCCAGAGGGACAACAACCTAAATTTTACATGGCATCATATAAATTGGATGTCATATGTGCCAGGTGTCAGTTTGAGTCATTAGGATAAACGTGGAACTTTGCTCCAGTATTTTTGTCTCCTTTAAATAAAGAATTGACAACAAGCTTCATGTGAAATAACGTGCTTGGATGTCATTGAAGGCAATGCAGATAATTAATATTCATCAATGTACTTTTCAGGAGCTTTGGGAGGAGAACATAAGTGCATCTGTAAGTCTCCAGATATTGGAAATTACTAAGAAGTTCTGGCGAGCAGCTGCAAATCATGGCATTAGAACTGACTAGGGAAAGCTTGACTGTATTACAGCGATATTCATGGATTTTCTTTCCCATAGCCAACCACTGGTCTTTTAGAAAGCTTTTTTCCTTTTATTTAACAATCTTTTTAATCTTCATGGTGAAACACTAATGGCAAGAGAGAATGACCGCTTCTTGAAGTAGGTGGTATTTCATCTACTTCGTCTTGCAGTTTTTTGTAATGATTCCATCAGAAAGAAGGTTGTTGTTGGCCTTCAAATTCTTGTGCGGGTAAGTTTCCTTAAGGAGATATGTGGTCTTGTTGAGTGGGATAAAGAATTTAGAAAACAATTGTTTGTTTGAGGAAACACTTGCTTATTTCATTTCTACTTTTTATTTTGTTGTTGGTTATTATGTATTCTCTATTTGCAGAATTCCTTCTACTATTTCCAGAATACTCCACGGTTAGGTGTCATGTTGACAATCACTTTTTCAAAATTGATATCTGACATACAAGTTACTCAGATGAAGTTTGATGGCTCCTTGGAGGAAAGTGGGGAAGCCCGACGTCTCAGGAAGTCAGTGGACGAAATGGAAATGGAAGATAGGAGTGGTGATATTTTGAAAGGCTGAGGTCTTTCTGAGAATGCATTGGATGTTATCTTTGAGGGTTCTACACAGAATCATTGGTCATGGTCAGAAGTCAAGAAATTGTCTGTAACACTTCTTTGTGCCGTACATGCGGGAATTGAACACACTCTCCTTGTAGGAAATCTATTTATTTCACTCCTTTGATCAAGGTTATCTTGGATGCATGCATTAAATGAAATTAGAAAATAAAGGATTTTGTAATTTTGTATTTCAGGGTTCTATAATCTCAATAGACAGATATGCAGCAGCAGAGAGCTTTCGTAGACTTGCTTGGGCTTATGCACACATGGAAGATCTGCATATCATGTGGCTTCTTCATGTATGTGATGCTCATCAAGAGATGCAGTCTTGGGCATAAGCCGCGCAGTGTGCAATGGTTGTTGTTGGGGTCATAATGCAAGTTAGAATAAACTTATTTTGATGTCCTACATATTTTTATTCAAAGGAGTAAAGAAACTCTGTAATGCATTCAATATTGAGCATATTTACAACAGTCAAATCCAGAAGTGCCTACTAACAACATACACTGCTTTATTAGGATAGTTTTACATTTTGTGGTGGAAGCTTATATTTTTACAACATGTTTATGTTTACAAATAAATTTTGTTAGATCTTAGAAGAAAATTGTGCTTGGACTGAAGTTAAAACTTCTATAATTTTATAAGCAATTTCTTTTTTTTTTTGCAGGCATTGGTAGGAAGAAATGATGCTTTCTGGGGAAAGGTGCATGTAACAACCTTAGGTAATATTTTTCCAATGGTCAATAGTGCAGCTATTGGGGAAGCATCAACTACATAATTTGAAGGGTATGGAGCATCAAAATTGATAGTTGACTCTATTGTGAAATACTTACAGCTTGCTTACAAGGAAACTCTAACAAAGTAAAGGAAATCGTATGCCATTCCCAATCCTTTTTGTAATGGTGCAATATTTCCCATTAGATAACTTCCATTTCCTTACACAACGATGCTCCCAAATCAAATTTATACAGTGATTTTTTCCACCATTGTCACTCTTCCCTTTCTGCTATGACACATTCTTCCTCTCGTCTATGAGCTACAACTCGAAGCTCAGAGTATGGCTTCCTCTTTTCTTTGTGCAATATCACAATATATTTATCATAACCTACCATAAATCCTTGCATTACTATCTCGTTTCATGTCATTTTAGCACATTTCCCTCTCGGATAACCCTCCTTCTATAACTTATGCAACAACACAGTGATCTATTAAACACTGAGTGTATCAGTTGTGCAACACACTAACCTGATGTATTTTGTGCAACACATTAAATTTAATTTTTTTTCCTTACATTGTTGGTTATCGTGAATATTTTTGAGATGTTAGGTATCATAGACTTGGAGTGCCTCAACATCTCCTCATCAACAGGAGATATGGATCCGCCCATGAAGAAAAGACTAGGAAATGAGATTGTAGAAGGAAATGAAGAAGGGGAAATGGAAATTTCTATAATCTCAGTTCCAACCTATGTAGCTATGTGGAAAACTTAATTCCAATGACTTGGTAAGGTATCTATCAATAATTTACTCAAAAATAGGTTCCTGGAGATGAAGAGGATAGTGAAATGTATCATAGTTTCAAGAACTCTTGGCTCCACAAAGTAGTAGAACACCGTGTCCTTCTACCATGTGCTGAAACTATTGAATGGATAATCAAGTGCATAGAAACATATATAATATCAAATTGTTCGGTAAATTCATGGTTTTTATGTATCAACATACATATATTCTTGCATCACCAAATATTACAAGCTTCCAAGCTACCAGGTGTCCCTTACAGCTAAGTGATTTTGTGATTTTCCTCTAGCTATCAAGAATATCCTTAAGACTTGGTGGAAATATCCCAATAATTTTTGATATTGATCCAATGGGATATATCAGGACAAGTTATTAAGAAAGGAATATAAAATGGTAGAAAAAATGTGTTGTAGATTCTATGGTAGGAACGATGCAAAAATGTTCAAGAATTGGGTACCAATGATGTGCACCTCTACTCACGATAGGAGTATATTTAATTTGCTAGAGATTCTAGCAGCCTCCATCACAAGAAATGTAAAATGAACCCAAAATCTACCAGAGGGACAACAACCTAAATTTTACATGGCATCATATATATTGGATGTCATATGTGCCAGGTGTCAGTTTGAGTCATTAGGATAAACGTGGAACTTTGCTCCAGTATTTTTGTATCCTTTAAATCAAGCATTGACAACAAGCTGCATGTGAAATAACCTTCTTGGATGTCATTGAAGGCAATGCAGATAATTAATATTCATCAATGTACTTTTCAGGAGCTTTGGGTGGTGAACATAAGTGCATCTGTAAGTCTCAAGATATTGGAAATTACTAAGAAGTTCTCGCGAGCAGCTGCAGATCATAGCATTGGGACTAACTAGTGAAAGCTTGACTGTATTACAACGATATTCATTGCTTTTCTTTCCCACAACCAACCACTAGTCTTTTGGAAATATTTTTTCCCTATATTTAACATTCTTTTTAATCTTCATTGTGCAACACTGATGGCAAGAGAGGATGATCGATTCTTGAAGCAGGTGGAATTTCATCTACTTCGTCTTGCAGTTTTTCATAATGATTCCATCAGAAAGAGGGTTGTTGTTGGCCTTCAAATTCTTGTGCATGTAAGTTTCCTTAAGGAGATATGTGGTCTTTCTTAGTGGGATAAAGAATTTAGAAAAAAACAAATTGTTTGAGGAAACAATTTCTTATTTCATTTCTTCTTCTTTCTTTTTTTTTGGTGATTGTGTATCCTCTATTTGAAAAATTCCTTCTACTATTTCCAGAATACTGCACGGTTGTGTGTTATGTTG
>CM076576.1:616376391-616431617 GCA_034641835.2 Pinus albicaulis | reverse complement strand
TCAAGTGGCTAAGGATTGGAGCAAGTGATTTGCTAGATCTAGCTTGATAGTGTGTAGCATGGGAGGTAGTGCATGAGAGCTTGTGAAGAGTTTTTGTACTATGATTGTTACATGATTTCTCCATTATAATATACACAATAGCTGAGGGGTTTTCAGCTATAGGCTTTCCCCATACATACTGAGTTAATGTGTGATTGATTTGATGTGAGATTGCTTCTGTTATTTCCGCATGTGACAATTAATTGTAGAAGAAGGTTATGTGTTATGTATGCAATTCGAAATTGATATATGACCAGGTTAATCTTCAGTGAATAAGTGATTTATTCAGCTAATTTCTACAGTACCACCATCTCAGAGATTGTGTTCAGAGTCACATTATTGTTGTGGTACATTCCCATGGAGGATCGGGATGAAAATATCTTGACGAAGGCGCTTGCGAAGATAAAACTTAAATACCACATAGGCAGGATCAGGGTAGCAAATAATCCCTTTCTTGTTGAGAGGGAGTGTTGAAATTCAACAAGAAAGTGAAACACACACACTAGTGTGGGATCACAGGTCACACAGTGATGGGTTCTAGCGATACATTAGTGTGCAACCAATTTATTAAATAAATTGGAAAATTAATTGTAATCTTATCTCATAACAATTTGTAATATTTAACTAAGTGTGATAGACTTATTTAGCTAAAGAACTTTGAGTTGAGGATCTAAGGATAGGCATGTGGAGTGATTCTATTATTAACAGGGTCTAGTTGTAGTTTTAGCACTAGTGTAGTGTGGGTGGGATTAATTAACTCATAATAATTGAGTTAAAATCAATTTAACTACTTCTAACTGTTTGATGAGCTAGTGGAAGACCAAGTGAATTAACATAGATTTAATTCACCAATAGTGATCTACCAAGTAACTGATGATTATCTATTTATAGTTGCATGCATGATAATTGTAGTGGATACCCAGTTGATACAAAGGTTCAAGGAAAGTAAACAATCAGTTGTATTTTAGGAAAACTGCCCAAGTGCAGTTATAAAACCATGGGAAGCCCATGATGAATTGCACAATCAAGGAAGGTTGAATTTCCTATTTAATAGGGATTTAATTCTATAGGTATTTCATAAGCAGGGTAGGCTAATAATTGGCTATGTGTTTGTCCAATTTTTCTTAGGTCACTGTGAAGCAATTGGTAGAGATTATGAGGTTATGGTGATCACAAATACATTGTATTGTTTCATGATTCCTTGGTTGATTATACAATAAAGATGGAGTGGTTTTGAGCAATTGCTTTCCCCAGGAATATTTGGTGTTGTGTATTGATTTAATTATTTCTCTTACTTCCATGTGATTGAGTGATCAAAATTTATATTCCACAAATATTATAGAAGGATTAAGTATCTCGCTTTAGTACATTGAATGATCGGATTGAGTCCATTGATATAATTTCTACATGGTATTATAACCGTGTTAGAGATTTTCTATAGAGCATAGTTTGACTTGACAAGGACTAAGAGAAGGCCTTACTAGACATTGTTATTGTGCCATGTGCTGAGAGAGAGAAGCTTGAGCAAGTGTTCAACATAGAGGGGAAGAACAAGGAAGTTTTAAGGCTTGTTCCTTAAGACTGCCTTATGTGCTAAAAGGAACATGAAGCCTAAACAAAAGTAATTTTTTTCTCAACAAGGGATCACTATTTGCTTAAAATATTTTGTACGCTAGGAGATGCTAGAAAGGATAAGGCTTGAACACAGAGCGGGACTGCAATCAACAATGGAAGAAAGACTATGCCTTGTTACTGCACCTTGCGCTGGGATTAAGGGGGGTCCTTTATAACAGTGCATTTTTTGTCAACAAGGATTGTATGTTATTTTAGAATGCAATATGCATCATATGCTAGTGTAGTTTGGTCGAACAGTAATTGGTTGTTCATTTGGAATGTTCTTTTCACTAAGGGAAGAAACAAGAAGTAGGTAACTTAGCCTAGGAATTTTTTCATTGCATTGTAGAGAGAGAAGAGACTTTGCATTGAGCAGTTTTCTTTTGCAAGGGGATGGAAGAGGTCCTTGTTGTCATCTAGAAGTAATTTATGCACCATGCAAGGTAGAGATGATAAAATCTAAGTGCAGTGAGTCATTACAAGTAAGGAGGGTTAGGTGACTACGCTTTGAAGATTCTGAATGTGTAGCTATAAGTGATGACCATGAAAAGGCTCAGTGCACAAGTCTAGGAAGGTGATATTTCATCAATAAGGCTCATGAATCGACAATTTCCTTCACCTGGAGAAGGTTTGAAGCTTCCATACTTGCACTGGGAAGCAGGACCAAAAAGAGCTCCAAAATGGCTAAATGTGAGACCAATAGAGTAATAGAGGGAAAAGCAACCAAACAAGACTCAAACATAGATCACACACATAGAAGCCATCCATATAAGCCAAGTATATGCATGCGACTCATGAACAACAATCACGCCTTGAAATGATAGCAAAGCGATGCTTATTTCTATGTGAAACAATTGAAACGATACATTTCGACACTTATAACACATGGTGCGACACAAGGGTTGACTATAACTAGAAAGTGCCCTAAGTTGTAGGAATGTGTCTAGAAAATATTCTTATGATATATAATACCATTTAATATAGAAGAGTGTGTTAGAGCTAACTCTAGTGATGTCCAAAGGTGCGACATATATAAGAGAGAAAATCATCGAAAGTGACACTTGCGACAACGAGAAAAACATGAAAACAACACTTGAAATAGCTAAATATTGTTGAAGCAAAACATTCCAAAACAAAGATAGTATGAAAACGGCACTTTTTAAAGTGAAACCAAGCAAAAATGACAGCCACGAATGTGAAAGTGACACTTTTGAAAAAAAAGGTGTGTAGAAGTGACAATGGGGAAAAAATACCTAAAAAGGTGGAAAAAATGGAACTGTAAGTTATAGGAACTATCGATGGAGAGTTTGCACTGATTGTCGACATAGTTTGAAGATTGTATTTTCATTATGGTCTATGCAATTTAGGTTTAAGCTTGCGGAAAATGTGCGCTCATGAATGGTCAAGGACTAAGCATGTGTGAGAAAGTGACTTTGAAATTTAAAATTTTATTAGAAGAAGACTCAAATACTTTCCAAAACAGTCACTAGCTATGAAGTGATTAAGAGAAATCATGGGACTACATATCTTAGTATCCTTAATAAGCTCCAAAATTCAAGTATAGACAAAATTTTCATTAGGGGAATTTTTGGGTCTAAAATGGACCTCCTAAGAAAAATGTACAACCAAAATAAACATTATAAGAACCAATAATATTCAAGATGATGATGTCAACCATGGGGGGTGATTCACCATTTTTTAAGTAAAAGGATAAAACTATTAAAAAATAATAAAATAATAAAAATAATTTTCAACTCATATTTTCAACTTATCTCCAAAAGTTTTTACTCAAATTTCAAGTGGGAGTACTTGTTGGATGCAAAATTTAATTCATCATCTAAGGAGTACCCATGTTGCATAGTTTCGATAGACCCTGCTATGTGAAAAATGAGAAGTACATGAAAAAAAATGATTGCAATCACGTTTTTCATGTATTTCTAATTTTTCATTTAGAAGGGTCCATCGAAAGTATGCAACATGTGTACTCTTTGGATGAGGAATTAAATTTTGCATCTAACGAGTACTCGTGCTCGATATTTGAGTAAAAAATTTGGGAGATAAGTTGAAAATACGAGTTAAAAAAGTAGTTTCTCTTTTTTCTCTCTAAAATTTGATGATGTAATAAAATATTATTTTATTATTTCCACTATTATTTTATAATTTCCTTAGGAGGCCCATTTTGGACCTCAAAAATCCCCTAATGGGAGTGTGTTGATTACAACGTCAACAGGATGGTTGGCCATTATGGTGTGTCTATTTATATTGCCTATTTTTTCACTCAGGTTAATCATTTATGATGCTCACATAAGCCTCCATGCGGCCTCTCTTAGTCAAACTATGTTGTAAAATCTTGTGGTCCAACCCCTCCCACAAATCCTCTGTTGGTCATTCATGTTGTGATGATGCTATTAACATGCCATGCTGCACAAGGGTATGATCCAAGATGGATTTGTGGTTCGGGTTTTAATAATGTTGTTAAATATTAAAATATGTTTGGTAGGGGGATTACTCCTTTGTTTAGGTGGAAAAGGACCTAGTGTTGAGTTGCACCTAACATCATCTCTTTTTTTGTATAGCCACGACCCACCCCATGGAATTATTCCATATCAAAGTAGTTGACATGGAGTCCTAGCCTGAACTTTACCCATAATTTCCTTAATTAATAAAGAGGTACCTTCATATTATTACAGTGAGTATTAAAAAACCTTGAAACACCTATCCATACAATAGTCTTGAAATGGTTGGTAGGTGGACCATTCCTTAGAAATGCATTTCTAGTTAAATAGTACTTGTTGATTATTTCTTGGTCAATGAACAATGATAACAAATCTTATTTCAGAATATTCAAGTTTCTAATTTGGTAATTATTCTAATCATTTTTATAGTATCCACACATCATATGTCTATGATGGGAAATATTAGTTAATAGTCCTTGGTGATTTTAATTTAAGAAGGGAATGAAATAAAATATAGATTTAAAATCAAACACAAATATATAATGAAACTGAATTTCAATTAATAAATATAAATGTTGAAATTGTTTATATGTAGAATTAAATAAAACTATCTTGAATGGTGGTAGATTATCTTTGAGAAGAGATATGACAACTACGTGCCTTCCTAAATTATGTTACAATGAGGCTCAAAGGCCTTTTTATCATGAATAAATATTGAGAAACCCTAAAGATTTAAAACCATAATCCTAGGAGATAAAGTGCCAAAGTCTTCTGGGCCTCGATGGGGTAATTTGTAACATCAAATTCTCATTGTCATTGGCATACTATCTTTGTTTGGCGTGAAGTTCCAAAATATTATGGGCCCATATGGGTAAGTTGGAACAACAACTTCTCTAGGTTGTAAATTAAGCATACGATTTTTGTTTGGTGCACACAATAACCTGTTAGAAAGGTATATTCAAGGAGAACAACTTTTTACTATTGACAACATTCTATGATTGTCGTTAGCCCATTTCCCAAAAAAAATGCAGATTAGGTTCTCAAATTAGCTACTAAAGTTTAGGACTTGAAAACTACAAAAATAGGAAAATTGTGCTATGATCAAGTGGAATAAGTGGGTGGCCATCAATATACACCTAGATCAATCCCCCCTCTCCCCCCTTATGAACCAATGGTATCCATTGCATTGAGTGCCTCCATGAGATGGCCAAAATTATGCTTAACTTGGTCCCTGATGAGCCACTTTATTTGGTGTAGGAGTTGGCCTACTTTAACAGCGCAATATAGCTAAATCCTTTATTAGCAAGTGTTCTTGATTTGTGTTTCCATGATTTGATCAGTTGCGACATGTTCAATTCAATATGGACTGAGCTCTATCAGTGTCTTCTACTCTGCAATTTTTTATGTGTCCACAATTGTGGAATGTATGGCTGAAGGTGGTCCACATTGAACATTTTGTGTAGGCTAAGGAATGGGGGGATACTTAGCTCAAAATAATTATAACCCACCACCTTGGTTATGGTGCAAGTTTCATATAAAAGTGGTCAAAGCTTTTGATAGGCCACTACAAGGTAACCCCTCTATAAATGTAACCAAACCTTATCTCCCAATTGAAACCTCTATGGCACCCAGTGTTAATCATGAAATTATTCATACTTAGCATTGGATTGGTGTAATATATCATGGACCTTTTAGAATATGTGTTTAATTCATTCAAAAATCTTAGTAGCTTTTTAAGCTTCAGACTGAACATGTGAAAAAATTTCCTGGGTAGTTGCAAGGGGAAGTGAAAGATCAATGGGACACAATGGATGAAATCCAAAGACCACTTGAAAGGTGTTGTGGCTAGTCAAGCTATGGATAGATCTATTGTAGTTGTGTTGAACACAGGGGAGACCCTCATCCCATGCTCGTGGATTCTTGGATTTTTACATGCATAAAATGTGCATGACCATCTTGTTAACGACTTTGTCTAGCCATCAGTATGTGGGTGGAAGGAAATCCACTTGGTGAGCTTGGTGTCCAATGATGACCAGAGGCTCGACAAAAATTCCCTTAGGAATTTTCTACCCCATTATGACATGATGGTTTGCGATATCCCAAAGTGTACCCACACCTATTCAATGAAGAGCTTATAAGTGGCTTCTATCATGATACTCTTCTTACAAGCACCTAGAATGACGCCTATCTTAGAAAATCTATCAATCAACACAAATACACAGTCATTACCATGCTTGGTAGAAGGAAGTCCAAACATATCTCCCATCATTATCGATTCCCAAGGTCAGTTATAAATACTCAAAGGGATGTATAGGCCTTGCTTATTAATAGTTGGTTTGGTGATGGCATAGGAAATTCAGGATCTGATATATTTCCCAACATCTTGTCGAATTTTTTGCCAATGAAAATAATTTTGTAGTACTACCACTATCTTATCCACACAAAATTATCATACTACCCAATTTTAATGCGCCTTCCAGGTCATCTTGGCATGCTCACTTGAAGGAACACAAAGGTTTCCCAGGTAGCACAAAAGTACATCCTAAAGGTGGAAGTCTGAAATCGACTTGCCAGTCATCAACATCTTGTAGATGGCAATGAATTCTCAGTGATTATCATATAGATGTGGCCATTCAGAGGTATCACACCCACAAGAGTTGAGAACTATGTTTAATGCCATAATTAGGTGTTGACTGAGGCACTTAGAAAAAATATTGGTGCTACCCTTCTTGTACTTAATGTTTAAATCGAATTGTTAAATATATGTGGACCATTTATGATAGATATCATTTTTCAGCTTCCCTTATAACTGCATAAATCAAAGAGGATGGTGATATATGTGGATGATTTCCTACTTTACCAAAATATAATGCTTCCATTACCGACATGCCTGCATGATGGAATACATTTCCTTATTATAGGAGGGCTATCTTCAGACAGTATCAAAGAGTGTCTCATTGTGATAGGCCGTCAAATTCCCCTGTTGATTGAGGACTGCACTAATATCATAACTGCAGGCATCTGTCTCAATTTCAAGTAGATGTTATAGGTTTGGCATAGTGAGGATTGACGTAGAGCAAAGACAATGTTTCGGTTCAATGAATTCCTTATGTTGTGACTTGGACCAAAAAAAATTTACTTTTTCTCTACACTTGGTGACTTGACTTCAGGGTTAAGTGATATGATAGAACCCCAACATGAATCTTCGATATAAATTAGCAAGGCCCAAGAAGATATCAAGCTATACTAGAATCGTTGAGGCCATCTAATCTTGAATGACTTAGATATTAGTTGGATTCACATGCACATCTTACTCGTTGATAATGTAACCCAGATATTGGACCTTGTTCATGCCAATGGATCATTTTTCCAGGTTAGCACATAGCTAGTTCTACCACGAAGTGTTAAGGACCTATTGAATATGTTACAAGTATTCTACTCAACTCTTATTAAAGATGAGGATATCATCCATATATAAAACCACAAACGAGTTGGCGAAAGGTTGTAAGTTGTCATCCATCAACCTCATCAAAGTTGTAGGGGAATTTGTCAAACTGAATAGCATGACCAACCAGTCAAAAAGACCCTCCTTAGACTTGAAGGTGGTATTCCATATATTTATGGGTTCTATTGGAACTTGGTGATAGCCAAAATTCAAATAAATCTTGTTGAATTACTTGAACCACTTTTGTTGTTGAAGAGGGTCATTAATCCATGGCATGAGGTATTTTTTCATGACTGTTATTTTTTTCAAAGCCCAATAAACAATGCAGAGTCAACATATCCCATTCTTCTTTTGTATGAGTACAATTGGGATCCTAGAGGTTGATGAACTTCATTAGATATGTCATTTTTGTAACAAATTTTGGATTTACACTTTATTTTCTCATTTTCTAGAAGATAGAGAAATTAGATTGTCCCATTACGTGGATGTGCATCGAGGGTCATATCAATTGAATGCTTGACCTAACAATGCAAAGCTACCTCGATGAGTGAGGAGAAAATGTCTTTGTACTCTTCCATGACATTATCCACTTGCTTTTGATATGTAGATGAGTCATTTCTAGAGGCTATGGATGTGATCATGATCTTCCACTTAATTTGAGAGTGAATTAGGAAGAAACAAATTTCCCAGTGTGGGAGATTATTTTACTACATTTCTTAGCAAATATCAAATAAATTTGAGTAGGTAGGGCTACGTTTGGTTCTTGTATATTTTTCCACCCAAATTAATAATCACAGTATGAGGTATGGAATCATACAAAACATGAAACCTCCACAAGTATGGTTTTCCTAACAAAACATCATAAAATTCAAGGGGAGAAACATCACACAATACCTCATCCGTGAAAGGATTAATGTTATATGGTAGGTGACACTATTAACTAATGCAAAGATATCACCCTTATTGGATCCACCCGATGGTGTATGGTTTCAAGTGTGGTGTTGTTAGTAGGCCCAACTACTTAATGACCTCTACTGATATGAGGTTCTTTTGACTCCCACTGTTGATAATGAAACGCATCGAAGCACCCTTCACCCACATTTATGAATGGAATATTATATGCTCACCTTCCTATGGATCTTCAGGCTCACTTTTTTGGGCCTTGGTGGTGGAAATGATGATAATAAGATTTGCATCAATGATTTTTTCCCCTTATCAAGTTTTGGTTTAGATTCAAAACCTGCATTTGACTCTTAAGCTTTTAGCTTGACCACTAGTGACTGCTTTGCAGGAAATTCATTTTTTTTATGAGTGGGGCTCTTGTGGAACTTACGCCACTTTCCCATGTTTTTTGTCATCTTCCCATTACTATTATTTGATTGAAATTTTGATTTGTTTTTATAGGGTATTCCAACCTAGCTTTGTCCTTTTTTCTGTAGTTTGGGGGTGCCCTTCCTCTGCTTTAGATTCATAGGTCAAAAGTCTCATGTCTTCTGTTTAAATTTTTTCTCAATTTTGACAGCATATTGATATGTTGCACCAAGCAAGGTGATGTCCAAGAACTCCACTTATGCCTAAATGTATTTGTTTAGACAACCATGGTACTTTAGAACTAGATGTCACTCAGAGTTCTTGACACCCATCTTCATGATTAGGGTATGAAAGATATTCCTAAACTCTAACACTTCTTGATCCCTTTCTTGTCATAGTGTGGTCCATTTTATGTACTTGTATTCATAGGTTCCAACAAGGTAATATTTCTCCTGAACAACATATGTAAAATAGTTTTAATAGCGTAAAACTACAAATAGTGGGGATTCATCTATGTCCCTCTTCTCACAATAAATTTCCCAGCATTCCTTGACATTTGGGGGGGGGGGGGGGCCAAGGTCTTAAGTGCCACCAAATAATATTTCCTTTATCAAAAAATTTATGGACCGAAAAATATCCTTCCAACATATTTAACCATTTATCTAGAGAATTTGCATCTATCTGGCCTTCAACTATAGAAATATCAAAATTAACTTGTACCTTAAAGTGGGGTGGCACCTTCAAAGTGGTTGTTGGTTGAAGATGTGTTTCCTATTGGTATCCATTGAAGGATTCGAGAAAAAGTATCCATCGTCTCATTCCCGTGTCACTCGATGGATTCTTCGAGCAATATCAATAGGATATATTGCTACATTTTCATTATTTTATTTATCCATGGGATGCCATTGGGGTCCATGAGGCTGGTCTTGCAAGGGTTCAATCAGTTCAATTCTCATCTCCTTATATCCTGACCTCACTGGGGACACGCAAAGAAAAACAAAGAAAGAGAAAAAAAAAATTGATACCACTAATCTGAATTTAAGAAGGGAATGAATTGAAATACAGATTTAAAATAAAACATGGAGACATAATGAAACTGAACTTCAATTAATAAATAGAAATGCTCAGACTATATATATGTATAATGAAAACAAACTAGCTTGAATGGTGGTAGCTTATCTTTGAGAAGAGATGTGATGGCTACACACCTTCCCGAATTATGTTAAAATGAGTCTCAAAGTCATGTTTATCATGAATAAACAATGGTATATGGGTCTTGGATATATGGTGATCGGGTGCGTTATTAAGGCACTTCTAGATGTTATGTCATTGGTTAAATTCCCAGCACTATTCATGTGTTATTCTTGAACATGACCATGATGTAGCCTCAGTAGTGTGGAACCTACAAAAAAATCATTAAGGAACAATGAGAAACCCTAAAAATCCAAACCCTAACCCTAGCAAATGAAGTGCCAAAGGCTTATGGGCTCTGATGGGGCAAGTTGAAATGTTAGCTTCCCAAGGTTGTAACTTTGACATATGATCTACATTTGGTGTGCATGATATCCCATTAGAAAGGTATATCTAACTAGAAAAAAATATTACTATTGATTGTAGATTATAGCAATCGTCAAATCATTTCCCCAAAAAACATGATTTAGGGCCTTGAAATAGCTCTAAAAGTTCAAGACCTAAAAACTACCAAAATAAGAAATGGTGTTGTGAGCCAGTGGAATAGTTGGGTGGCCACCAATATCCACCTATATCATTGGGGATTTATAAATAATTAATAATATGGTTTAATTTATCAAATTAAAGACAATCACTAAGGTAGTTTGGTGTTTTGGAGATCATCTATGAGTTACTCCAAAATAGTCTAGGATGTATGCTTTTTTTTGGATTGGGTTTGGTTGCTTTAGGTTGGCATCGGGTTTAAATTATGATGATTTTGGGTTCATTTTATGCTCTAAGGTAATCAAGTTTCTTGAAATTCAATAAGCTTCTTATGTTAATGGAATTATTTAAGTTTTCTTTTTTCCAATTTCAAACCAAATTTTTGAAAGAACCAATGAAATCACCCTCACTCCCCTACAAAAAAAGAAACTCTATCAAAAGGTTTATCTAGAATCCAAAGAAGTTCAAATTTTGTGACTTGGTACTTGAAATAGATGAAGGACGGTTGGTTGGGGGCATGTGTTCTTGATGGCCACCATGCCACTTGTGGGGCAATCATTACCATGCAAGTACCGATCATTAATTTAAAAATCAATATCAAAATATATTTAATCAAAACTTGAATTACTTATTAAGTTACATTTATGGGTTTTTTAATTTCATTTTAAAATTAGATTATTGATTTCTCAACATATTCACTCTATGTTATAAAATGATTCTAGTTTTTCAAATTAATTTTGTCCAGAGGCACATTCTATCTACTAGTATGAGGCATATATGTAATTCCTTGCTAGAGTTGACACATGTTCCCTATAAAATAAAAAATAAAATTCTCACTAAATACCAAACTAATGTGAGTTATAATAGAAAACAAAAATAAATATACATATTTGATTAGTGTGGATTAAAAAGTAAACTATCAATAATCTCATTATCCTTATGTTCAATAGGTTGTTATATGCTCTATAGAGTAGTATGGGGGAGATGTTGTAGTGATGCTCTAGATGAGATGTTGCAATAAAGAAATAATAAAAAATTAATCTGGATTCATTTAAAAAATAATAAAAATTTAAAATTAATAACGATAATAAATAGATTCAATTCAATTTATTATATTCTGATTTTGTTTTTATTAATAAAATTACAAAAAAATTATCTTTGAGAAAGTTCATAATATACATATCTCATATATATGTGTGTGTGTGTGTGTAACTATTATATTTTAGAATTTTATGTTTAAACTTACAACAAAATGTCAACTATATATTTATTATTGGACTTTTAATAAAATTAAAAGCAATACCATTCGTATATAACATAATAATATTATTAATCCAAATAGTATTATTAATAAGTATTATATATTTATTTTATCTTTAAATCTATTAAACATTAATAAAAATCAATCTAAATATGCAAACATATTTTAAATTTAAACTCAAAAAAAGGTTTAAACCCTCTTATAAAATTTGCATTTTGTTTCAATTATAAAATTTATATATTGATATATAATAGTAATAACATAAGTTACATTATCTAAATATTTATAATATACTTTTGCATTATCTATTCCTTTTGACACTTATCCTTCATTCCCCCTTATGGAGGTGACCAATCAATGGTACGTGTTTGTTGTGCGGGCCTCAGGCCATGCTCTGGATCAACGTGCCCATTTAAGTTCATAACATGCATGATATAGGTAATTACTACACCGACACGAGGGAAGATTTGACGATATCCGTGGTTAAATTTACAGATAGGCTCGGAAAGTAGTCCATTGTGGAATGTCGGGCGATGAATTTTGGTAAGCAAGGTGTGAGGGTCTGCAACCATGGTAACTCCTCGGAGTTTCGGCCTTGGCTGAGAAGCATTGTGGAGGTTTGATTTGTTCATGCGTGGTTGCGAGTAGATCGATTTCTTTCTCCCTCGGACCCATGAACGTGAAAAAGCATGACTCTAGATTGGCTCAAAGTCTTGGTCTGGCACTGGCTGGCACCAAGTAAAATCCTCTCCCCAAGCCTGCGCATCTCTAAGAGGGGTAAGCATTATGGATTTTTTAGTTTTGTTTCTTGGTTACATGACCCGAATATTTTATACCTAGTGCTAGGAATATGGGAGGGTGCAGGTTCTCTGTGGTTCCACTAGGTGTTGCCAGGTGTGAGGACAGCTTCGGGGCGACTAGGGAGAATTTTGGGTGTTTCTCCTTATTCAATTGTATTTGGTCCATTTGTGGTGGAGGCAGTTTAGGGTGGTGGTTTTGGTGGTTTTTTATCGGTCGTCCAGTTTGGTCAGCAAATTATTGGTCTTTCTTTGGTAGTCGAGAAACGTGTGAGCCGGTGCAGTTCCCTCCCTCGAGATGGTTTAGTATATTTGGAAATTGTGGTGGTTTTTACTAGTGTTTTTTTGTTGTCCCTTTGGGGGTTGGTCTCTATTATTTGGCTGATTTGGTTAGTTCAGTGCCCTTATCCGTGCCCCATCAGCGGGTTCGCCCTCGCCGCGGGGGTGGGAAGCAAGTTCATGGAAGGTTTCCTAAGTCAGGCCTTAGCGCGTATTCAGTTAACTCGGGTAGCCGATATTTTGAGGATACCGAGACCCTTTCTCCAGCTCGTTTTCCTAGTCATGTGGTTGCTCTGGTCACTATGGAATATCTTGCTGAGAAGCTTCTCCATGTTCAAATCTATATGGATATCCTCAGAGACCAGAGGTATGAAGACGGAAACGGTATTATGGCTTACTTTAATGACATCCAGTATAGCCAGAATGAAATTCTGGAGCAGCTCAACAGCCTCGGACACCATTATCGTCGCACGAACAACCAACTTTGCAGCTTGGAGGTGAGGGTGGAGCATATATTCTTCCACATGCATGATCAAGTCAGCTTCTTTGATGCTCCTCATGTACTTCCCCCACACCCCCCCCCCCCCCCCCAAGCCCCCCTTGATATGCAGCTATCATATATGGCTTCTTTTTTGTTTTTTACAGCTATGCTAAGGCTAGAAGGCCTTCCAGAAATAATGTATGTAAGTTGTATTTTTTGGTGTTTCCCAGCCCCCCAGCTCAAAAAGTCTGGTCAGAATGACATATTGGTGGTTGTTGAGCTAATCTCTATAAGCTATCTTTTGTTGAAAATATAATGAAAGCTTTTTTGAACGACAAAAAAAACATTTATCCTTCATTTCAAGATTAAATAATTTATATCCTTTTAAAAATTAAAAAACTTGAATGCGCAATGTTTACATTGATGTTTTAAAATTTAATAATATATCTAGTTTTTTAAATTAGGAAAACTTGGAAAAAAGTAAAAAATTATAAAATTTTGTTTAAAACATATTTAAGCAAATAACCATACCATATGTGAACATCTCTTTTTCCCATTTAAAATGAAAATAACCTGACAACCACTAACAGTGGTGTTTAATCCAATGTGCTCTGAATATGGGTAAACTTGTTATTGCTATGCAAGCTCCCTCATCAGTATTAAAAATGTGTTTATGGATCGTCTCATGTTAACCATTTGAGAAGGGGTTTATGTGTGTAGTTTTATGTGTCTTTGATGATCAAATTATGAGTTAATTAGCAATTAAAAACTTATATACAACATATAAAATGCATAAATATAACTCAAATCAAACACATAACACAATGGATGATAATGGAGTTCACCCCTTTTGGGCTACATCTCCATGGACCTACTCTAACTAGCTAGGCCCTCTTGGGATTAAGAGTAAAATTTATGATTACAAGCACTAGTATTGCTCCAATGGTTTTTCTGATTGTTCCATTGGCTTTAGAACACTCCAATACCCCAAAATTGACTATTCAACCTCTGAATTTGGTTACCAACTCCTCTAGGCTTGACCTCCAATCCCGGTGGCCATGGGCTTGTTTAATCTCTAAAATGAAAAAATCACCTTCATATGTGCTCGAAAACCTCTGTAAACTATACCACTGTGTTTAGAGCATCAAATACATCAAAAATTGACTATTCATTCACTCTATTTGGCCTTCAGCTAATTTGGGCATGGCCTTCCTTCTTGGTGGCCATAGGCTTCAAAATTATTCTAGTGACCAAAAAAACCTGCATATTTGCTCCATTGCCTCTGCAAGCTGTTCCAATGGATTCAAAGCATGCCAATGTGATATGAATGACTATTCATGAGCCCAAATTGGTCGAAAATTGACCAAGATAGGCCTCATTAAAGTTTTCCCTAGATTCTCCCTCTAAATATGGAAAATTACCAGTTAGCTCCACCAAATTTGGAAGTGTGCACTGGTACATTAAGTGCGCACTAAACCACACTTAACTGAGTGTTGGTGTGAGGTCTTATGGTAGGGTCACATGAGGAGGAGGGTTGGCCCGCTTCGTTCCTCTGCCCTCAGATCCGCATAACCCTTCGAGTATAAGTTAGCCACTATTCATTTCAAGGAATGCGGTTGTGGTGCAACGATAGGAGGTGGTTATAGCATGGGGGAGGTCATGGGGTCAAACCTCGACCTCGCCCCTCCATGAAATTTTTTGCACATTTAAAAAAACCATATATATAAATTTTCTCCAATAACTTATATGCTCCTCCAACTTTGTTTAAATGTACCTAGGATAAAGTTAAATGTATGCCATCGTATGTAAAAACATTTGCCAAAAAACATATAATTCAAACATTTCAATATTGAAATGCCCGCCATACTAATTAATTCGAACTTTGGCATTCAACCCATAGTTTAAAAAAAAACATACGTGTTTGGATTTTGAGTTAATGAAATATGTGGAATGTTATATATATATATATGATTTTTTTTTAAAACATATAATATATTAAATATATATTTATATATATAATATTTTAATCCACCTTAATATATTAAAAATAATTCCAGCACATGAAAATTCATGAACCCACATTCAACTTCGGAGGACATTGGGAAATTTTTACCTTCACAAACCAAACTGGAAAATCCAATAGTGACACTTGTCACAGTCCCATTGGACAAAAACTGAAGGATATTCTTTGCATGCTAATTAGACTGCCATGTCATCAGTTGTATATGTTCTGCAATATATTTTTAAAATTTGCCTGTTCTAAACGACGATCAACAGACCATAACTTCGTCATCCGAACTCAGTTTTCGACGAAACGAGTTGTGTTGGATTCCTTGCGACGAGATGGTCACTTTCGTTCTAATTTGGTGCAGTTCTAGGAACTTTAATTTTTGAGCTAATTTTTTCCCTTGATCCATATTTTGATCACTGCTTCCCACTTACATGATTTTGCACCTCCAAAAGTTATTTACGTCATAAGAGTTAAATACTCTTATATTTCTCAAGTTCTATCATCTTTATTCTACTTGGAAAATTCGCTATGACAACCACTTGGTTATTGACATGCCTTGCCTTACAAATGGCTTGGTTCTTCAACCACTATTCTCCTTTTGCTTCTGACCTAATCCAACACTTATTGGTTGCTTGCTGATATAACACTTTTTGTTGTACCAAATCAATTCGTTGGTAACTTCCCACTGAGAATCATGTTCCTCCTTTGCACAATGATTTCCAATATCAGTAAAAATAAGAAAATAAATGACCATTCATCTACCTCCACGATTCCAAATTCCACATCCGGAAGAATGCATTCGCCATCTCCTTCTCTTCTTGGCGTCAACACATACAATGGTCTACAATGGCAACAAAATTTCTTGACATCTTGTCACAACAAACACATCATGCAAGAAACTTGACGACATATCCTCTTGCTCCTTCAAAGCAACAAATTTCATATCATGTGAACATCGCCATGTATTCTCACATCTTGGTGTCAAAATTCATCGACCAAAAACAAGTTGACAAAAACATGCCTCTTCAAACAATTGACTCTCAAGTCAAGCATAAGCATGAATAACAACTTGACGATTCTTTTTCCAAAGAAAAAAGAATTTCACATCATGAAACACTTTGTCAACATCTCCTTTTCATCTTTGGAGACCAAATCAACTCTTCCAAGTTGATATGACATGCATGCAACAATCAATCGACCAACACATTTCGATACTCATGCATGTGCAAGCACAATGAAACCATCAAAATTGCATTGTTCATACACACAAAATCTCATGCATATATACAATTCGTTAACTCTCTAACAAGTACAATTATAAGTACAAGAACTCCATTCATATGTACATGTACTTAAATTTGTTCAATGAACAATTTTTTTTCCGAAATAAAGTAAGTCAACATACTCCACTTTCAATCACCTACTTGGCGCAAACATGCAACATGCATTCCATTGGTAAAGAATGCATCAATCATCAAAAGACATGCAAATCCTTATTTGGATAAGAAATCTAACCATATCTTACCAAACCATTTCAATGGTGTTTCTTTCTGCCGCATATCATAATCATGTGAATCATCTTGACCACATCAATTATGGAATATTCTTTTCCATTCGTGTCATTCTCTTTCTCCACCTTCTTCAAATTTCATGGATAACTTGCTGGATACAAAGTCCAGCACTTGTCTACAAGGTGGACTTGATTATGGAAATGAGTGCAAAACATTTGCATCTTCTTTTCAACATGGTTTGCTTTGTATTTGGCTTTCTGCCTCCTTTTCTACAAAAGTTTATTGTGCATGGTTGTCTTCTTCCAACATCTTGAAACATTATGGTTATCCAAACCACAAAAGGAACATGCAATTTTTCTCCAAATATTATGTGATAATTTTCCATGTTTATCATAATCAAAAGAAACTTAATTAAAAGAATATATATACCTTGAACATTCACCTTTGTCGCCTTCTTGAGGAGGTGAATTTGATGAGGGAGTGGATCTCTTCAGAATACCAACAATGCATTCAATGATTGTAGAGCTTTCAACATCCTCTTGTTCACCATTCTCATTAGTTGCATGCTTATGATCACCTTCTTTCAAAGTGGGTGTACAAATTTTTCATTCCTCGTGAACACAATCTTCACAAGCTTGAGGTAATGAACATGAAGTGAAAGTCCTTCTTGGAACACCTTCATGTGCCTCCTTAGCTCTAGATATTTCTCCATCATGTTGTCCATAACCAAGACCCAAATACTTAGGCCTTTCCTCAACAACAATTGGTTCAACTATGCCTTGTGCATGTTTTCCTAATCCTTTACCTTCATAGCCCATATTCATCAATAATTTGGACCCTATTCCTCTAGTGTGTCTTTCAAAATAACCTACACATTCGTTTTGAGAGGAAAATGAAGATAAACTTGAATTGCATACCTCTTTTTCAAGCACATACTTGGCTAAGGTTTCCTTGGCAATATGGATTTGAGTCTCCATCTCATGCATCTTTTCAAGGTTCTCATTTACAATATGGAGCTGAGTCTCCATCTCATGCATCTTTTCAAGAAGTTGTTGCTTCTCCTCCTTCATCGTAATCAAATTCTCTTTAAATTTAATGCTCTCCCTCTTATATTCATACTTCTCTTGCATCCTATCAATCATGAAGTAGAGTTTCTGCAACATATCTTTATCAAAGAGTTTTGCTAAGGAATATTGACTAGAAACAGTGCTTAATGAATCTGCCATCACACCTGCAATTTATACAAAGATTCTTTGTTGTGATTTGAGACTTCAAATCTCAATTTTGACCTTCTCCTTCACACATAAACTTGCACATGGTTAAATTATCCTTGCACAAATTCAAAAACCAATAGCTATAGAAGAATTAACTAACCTTGGCTAAAATGAGCTAAACTTTTTCTTTGATACCAACTTGATCTGAATATGGGAAAACTTGTTATTTCTATGCAAGCTCCCTCATCAATATTAAAAATGTGTTTAAGGATCGTCTCATGTTAACCATTTGTGAAGTGGTTTATGTGTGTAGTTTCATGTGTCTTTGATGATCAAATTATGAGTTAATTAACAATTAAAAACTCGTATACAACATATGAAATGCATAAATATAACTCCCAACAATAACATAACACAATGGATGATAATGGAGTTCACCCCTCCTGGGCTACATCTCCATGGACCTACTTTAACTAGCTAGGCCCTCTTGGGATTAAGAGTAAGATATCTGATTAAAAGCACCAGTATTTCTCCAATGGTTTTTTTGACTATTCCATTGGCTTTAGAACACTCAAATACCCAAAAAATGACTACTCAACCTCTGAATTTGGTTACCAACTCCTTTAGGCTTAACCTCCAATCCCGGTGGCCATGGGCTTGTTTAATCTCCAAAGTGACAAAATAACCTTCATATGTGCTCCAACGCCTCTATAAATTGTACCACTGTGTTCAGATCATCAACTACATCAAATATTAACTATTCATTCACTACATTTGGCCTTCAGCTGATCTGGGCATGGCCTTCCTTCCTGGTGGCCCTAGGCTTCAAAATTATTCAAGTGACTAAAAACACCTGTAGATTTGATCCATTTCCTCTGCAAGATATTCCAATGGATTTAGAGCATTCCAATCTGCTAGGAATGACTATTCCTGAGCCCACATTGGTTGAAAATTGACCAAGATAGGCCTCATTAAATTTTCCCTAGATTCTACCTCTAAATCTAAAAAACTGCCAATTAGCTCCACCAAATCAAGAAGTGGCACTAAATTTGGGGAATTCGCCAAAATTACACCAACTGCTAACTGAATATTAATTAAGGATAGATGTGCTTAACTGGTTTATTATTTTCGCACTAAATTGCACTTAACTGGGCACTGGTGTGAGGTCTTATGGTAGGGTCACATTAGGAGGAGGGTTGGCCCACTCCGTTCCTCTGCCCTCAGATCCGCATAACCCTTCAAGTATAATTTAGCTGCTATGGATTTCAAGGAATGCAGCTATGATGCAATGGTAGGAGAAGGTAATATCATGGGGGAGGTCACGGGGTCGAACCCCGAACTTGGCCCTCTATGCACTTTTTTGGCATGTTTTAAAAAACCATATATATAAATTCGCTCCAATAACTTATACGCTACTCCAACTTTGTTTAAACAAACTTGGGATAGAGTTAAATGTATTCCACCGTATGTAAAATCCTTTGGCAACCAACGTATAATTCAAATATTGCAATGTTTAAATGCCAACCATATTAATTTATTCGAACTTTGGCATTCAACCCATAGTTAAAAAAATAACATATGCGTTTGGATTTTGAGTTAATGAAATATGTGGAATGTTATATATATATATAAAAGTTTGGAAATTAATAAATATATATATTTAAATATAATAACATACAATATCATTTTTTTAAAAACCATATATATATATATATATATATATCCACCTTAATATATTAAAAATAATTCGAGCACATGAAAATTCATGAATCCACATTCAACTTTGGAAGAAATTGGGTAATTTTTACTTTCGCAAACCAAACTGGTGAATCCAACAGTGACACTTGTCACAGTCCCATTAGACAAAAATTGATGAAGATTCTCTGCATGCTCACTGGACTTCCATGTCATCAGTTGTATATGTTCTGCAATATATATATATATATATATATATATATATATATATTTAAATTTGTATGTTCTGAACTGCGATCATCAGACCATAACTTCCTCATCTGACCTCGGTTTTCGATGAAACGAGTTGCGTTGGATTCCTTATGACAGGACGGTCGTTGTCATTCTAGTTTGGTGAAATTATAATCACCTTCTTTTTTGGGCTGATTTTTGCCCCTGTTCTAGATTCTGATCACAATGAAATCAAGGATCGATAACCAACGATATATTTGTTTCCATTTAAAATGCAAGATGAATAAAAACTGATGCATTCCTTCATCAATTTAACACATTCAATTCCCAGGGAAATGTTTCATAATGACTCTTTATCTTGTAAAAACATTTATCCTATCCTACTTGAACGGTCCAATTATAATTTTTTTCATAAAAAGAGGAATATATAGTTAAATTATCATTTTCTATACATCCTTTGACCGTGCATTGTCAACGCAACAAAGAATTTTCGATATAGAAAAAGACAAACAACTAGTATCATAATATAGTAGGAGAATATTGCATAGAGACTTGTCATTTTGAAATAAATTCAATAAAGACAACAATTTTAGTATTCACTAGAAGATAAATTTATTTCCCTGTAACCTTTACCATCCCGCAACGAAGACTCTATATACCCAAAAGCTACACATATTTTACTTAGTGTTCATAAGGAAGTACCGTTATGTGGAGTTCTTACACTGATCAGAGGAGGAGCAGGAATGCATGTACTATGATATGTGATTCAACATGATGGAGGAATTCTCAGAGTTTTGATTGAAGAAATGAAATGTGTCATATTTTCCTTTTTTCATAACCAAATCAACATCTTTTCTAACCTTATTTAGGGCTTCATAATACAGAATACCCTGATCTCTCAGAAGATATTTCTCTTCCACGTATACAACCATTCATCCATAAGCCACAGGGAGGCGATACTCCAACTCTCTTCGGTAATACGCAGGGAGGCAGTGCTCCGATGCTCTTCAGTAATCCATGGATACGCAAATCACCTTCGTCTCTTTAGCCACTTTATTAAGATAGTTGTAATAAAATGGAGATGTAGTGGATTTGATGCGAAAACCTCCTCTGTGAACATACAAAAGCACCAGGAGATAACTGAAGGGAACATGAATTACCTTTTCATATTTTGGACTCAAATTCATAAAGAGAATGGCATGGATTCAATTTCAAATTTCAAACAACGTAAAATAGGAATGGCAGGATTCAAGCTCGTGTTTCAACGGGTTTCTAAATCCAAATGAGAGTACCATACATTGTATAACTTGTACCATATATCATCGCAGTCTGATGGTATTGTGGTGGCGGTGGTGATCTGTCGCCATCGAAAATCCCTCAAGGGAGGAGTTGGTGGAAACATTTGCAATGGTATCAGTATGACCATCCTTTTGAGGATATGGTGCAACGGTCACGTCGGGAATCATCAATGAGCATGGTGTATGTGTTGGGGATATGAGCATGGACATGGTGGAGATGTTATCAGGTGCATTAAAGGCCCGATAGTAGGCCAAATATTTTTTTCCCTCATTGTTCGTCATCTTGTTACCTATAATCCACCATCGAGGGTTGGAATTTGGATTTCTCTTTACATGTCATATAATTTTTTTTTGGTGTTTTGGGTCTTCATGCTTCCCGTCAAGAAACATTATGTTTAAAATTATGCCCTTCAAGAGTAATTTTCTCATAATAAATTAACCCTTCACCAATAAAGCCTTGATTAAAAAATTACCCTTCTATAGCATAATTATGTTAAAAAATTTCACATATTTAACATAAGGAAAAAAAACAAAATGACCATAACACACAAATGACTTTTATATACTTTTTGAATATGCTATGATCTTAAAGTTAAAAAGTAAAAATATGAAATAATAATAGTAATAATTTTTTTTAAAAAAATTATTATATGTTGAATTTTTTAAAGGAATAACCACACTTTGAATGTTAAATAGTGAAATACTTGACATTCCACCTTGAAGTGTATTTGAACGGGGAATGAGATTTTTTATCTATTTCTAATAGTAGAATTTATTAGCCAAACAAATTACATTTTGATAATATATGATGATATGACACCTTTAATAAATATATTCAAAATGTTAATTGAGTAATGATTATTGTTAATTATAATTTTTTTTGTTTTGATGAATGCTTATTATAAATTTACTTACTATAAAATATATACATTTCTTATGAATCTATATGTCCTTGATCATTGATTGTACCAAAATGCCAAACACTCTTTCCATGCTTCCCAATCTACAAATTTTCAAATACTTAATTGTTTACTCTGCATATCATCCATTACATGAGGTTTTGTCATTTCATATTCAAATATAAACCTATCAACATAGCACGTTATAATGCATTATTTGCATTTGGAAAGATCGAAAGGATTGGTCTTTTTATTTCTTCAAGCAATCTGCAGATCAATTGATCATCTAGTTGATGTAGGGGCATCATTCAAACTTTATTTTGTCTATTTCAAGTTAAATGGGTTGATGGATATGTATGTGATAAATGGCTTTGTTGCCAAGATAAGCTCAAAGTTAATGCGACTTAGTTTTCTATTTTTAACTAACATGATCGTATTTTTATGGATCTAGATATTGTTTCTATTTAAATTTTTTTTGTGTAATGAAAAAATATAGAAGTTGTGCGTGAGTGGTGAAATAATGGCTAGTTAAATGTAAATTAGGCCAAGGAAAGTGTAGATGAGACCTAGTCTCTACATAATTGTATGTACAATATTTCTAATTGAAAGTAATGGAAGCATTCTTATGCTTGTAGTCGTAAAGTAATGGAAGCATTCTTATGCTAGTAATTGTAAAACAATGAAAGAATTCTTATGCTCGTAATTGTATTTTTCTGTGCATCTGAATGAATATGACCTTAATCTAGGTGAAATTTAGGGTTTGCAGAGTTTCAACGTCAATTAGTGAAATTTAGGGTGGTATTTGAGACTATATTTCTATTAATTAAGAATATATTGTGTGAGGAAGGTTTGAGACAAATCAAGGTGAATTAGTAATTTAAAATGATTTTGGGTATGCATACATAGTTTGTGTATTGGCTCTTCTTGCAGAGTGAAGGATTCAGATCAAGCAAAGAAACATTTGGAGAATTGAACCTTATGGCTATATTTATCTAAGGAATATAATTATGAAAGACTCACCTGTATTGACATGGACATCAATTGAAATCTATTTTATTAGGTGTTTGACTCAACCTGTAGGAAGAATTTTATAGTCATTGATTGCAAATCGAACTTGTAGTGCAAGTTTTTTATTTACAGGTTAAACACATTAATTGTGAGCATTGTTCCAGTTTACGACTCAATTTTTATTATGTAATGCCACATTATAATTGAGATCGTTGTCGAGAACAATAAGAAGGGAGAATTTCAACTTACTACATTGAAAATTCATTGTTGAAGAGTTTGAAACAATGAATAATAGTCATATGTTTCCCCATATTTTAGGAGCTGATTTGGTAAATGTGTCCTTGGCAGTATTGCTTGATCTGGAAATTACAGAGCTTCATAAAAGGATTTGCAGACTTAAGTTACAAACATTGTCAGATTGTTCATAGGAAAGTAAATATTTGGAGTCAGCTTGTATTCCTCATAGGGTTTATTAATCTCTGCATGGTGTGATCTGAATTTATTAACTTTATAGAGCATGTTTGATTCCTTGAAACGTAGAGTGCAAACATCACTAAACTCACAGCTCAAATTTTGAGAAAATGAAAACGAATTCAAAGATTCTGAGATTTGGGCTTTGTGCAGAATGGTGTCTATTGTGTGACACCTTAGCATTTTTCTGAGAAAGGGCCTTGTTGAAGAGATTCGTGGAGTTCTCTGAGCAATGGTTTGCAAAAGTTCCTTTGGAATTGAATTTTATTTCCAAATCGAACTGTAGTGTGAGTGAAATCGTCCAATCATCGCAACTTTGGCAAGGTAAGATTGTAGATTTGTACTAAGTTGGATTTTTTGTATTGAAAATTTGTGAGGGAAAGGAGTGAAGTTGCTACAGGTTATGCGTGGGAAGATAAATCAGGATTGTGCTCAATTAGCCAATTGGTTGCGAACGCGCGAACGCTTGGGGTTTGGTGTTGTTGTGCATTGAAGGATTCCATAAGGGACATCCCGGGTTTAGTTGGCATTCAAAGTTTTAAAAAGAACTCAAGCCAGCATTGACATATTAAATAAATTGATGAACAAGAGACAATCAATATTGGTTGTTGCATTTTTATGTAAAAGGAATAGAATAATAGTAACCAAGTTATATTAAGCTACAAATAGTAAAGTATGCCCATTTTCTTGAGAGAATGTACGTTAATTGGGGAAATCTCTGAAAAGGACGTGTGTGCTTGGTATATTCAATGATCAAGCTAACAAACAAAAGACAACATTCAAATTATCTTTCAAGATTGATTCCTATAGTAGTGTATAGTTTTATTGAACAAATTTTATAAAGGAAGGAAAAGGACTCGGTTGAACTTCAAGCAGAATATCTTAAGTAGGGAATGAACATTCTGGCACCTCACATCATGGAAATATTGAACAACATCATTTGGCAAGGATTTCCAAGGGATTAGACAACTAGTCTAGCAATACCCCTTTTTAAAAGTGGAGACATTAATAATCCTTCGAACTATAGAACCATTAGGATCAATCCTTTGTTTGCAAATATTTTCAACGGCATGGTAGAAAATAGAATTAGTAAGTGGGCAGAAGTAAAAGAAAAGAGGGCAAAAGGGCAAACGGGTTTTAGGCCAAAGCATTCTACAGTAGATCATGGTATCAGATTGAGACACATTGTTGAAAAGGTTTGGGGGGACAAAGAAAAAGTATTGTGCTGCTTTGTTGACTTCAAAAAGGCATTTGGCATAGTCCCTAGAGATAAGTTGTGGTGTAGAATGAAAGAACTTGAAATTCCTTTGCAATATATAGTTGTTGTCCATAATATTTATGAAGAGTTGGAAGCCAAAATTAGAACTTTAGCAGGCATTTCAGAAATTTTTAGAAGTGACATTGAAGTCAAGCAAGGCTTCCCTTTATCCCCTACCCTTTTTGGTTTATGTATTGACAAATTGGAAGAATGGCTAAATATGCAAGGTGGGGATGGTGTTCGTTTGGGGGATTTTGTGATAAGGCTTCTTCTATATGTTGATGATCTTGTACTAGTTGATAAATTAGCCCATGGATTGTAGATGCACCTATATGCCCTTGAGCATTTTTGAAAAACAATGGGGATGCAAGTCAATACTAGTAAAACCAAAATAATTATTTTCTCTAATAAAATGAAGCAAAGTGAGCATATGTTCTTCTTTGAAGGCAACATTCTTGAAGAGAATACAAGTACCTCGGGATAGATTTCAACAAAAAGCTTAATTGGGAGGATTGCAAAAAGAAGAGAATTTTAGGAGAGTGGAAAACATTATATTCACTTCAAAACAAATGTAGAGAGGCAAAGTTATGGTATTCGAAAACAATTAAAGTGATTTTTGCACTCTTAGTTTGTCGAGTGATATTATATAGGTGTGAATTATGGGCTAGGAGCATCCTTATTTAAAAATGGAAACAAATTGAGAAAATCCAAAAATGCTTGATCATGAGCAAGTTCAAAATAAAAAAGTCTGGTTCCTTATGAGATAATGTTGAGTGAAACATGAGCAGCTCCCATCGAAACAATTGCTATGGTGCGTCTTAAAAGGTATCTAAAATAAATTGAGCAAATGGGAGGAGGTAGATGGTTGAAATTTATCTTCAATGAAGGCATGAGTGAAAGGAAGAAATCATGGATGAGACAAAACAACAAATGGATGAAAAAATGGAATATTTACCTCAATGCATGTCCCACTAATCTGAATATGATCGATTAAGTGCTGAGGCAGTTTGATTAGTTTGTCCTTAAGATTGATTGTTAACTGCGGAAAGATTTTTAAATGAAAGACGACATAAACCAGCAGCAAATAAATAATTTAAAACAAAGCATAAAACAGAGAGAAGAAGAAGCAAATATTTGATTACAGAGTTCGTCCCTAGTGGACTACATCTCCGGGTCTACTTTCAAGTGGGCATCTGCTTTATTAGGATTGAACTAAGGAATTTCTTTACGCAGAAATGAATCAGAATGACTGTGCTCGTAGGCACTTCTGGACTTTGTAAACAGAAAGTGCACTCTCTCGCCTTTCCAATGCCCATCTCTGCACTCAATTCCGCCTCCAAACGATGGAGCTATGCTGAAAACAAATTTGCCTCTATCCTGCTGAAATTGAACTCCAAAACATCCATGTCCCTCTTGAATGAATATGTCATGGTTTTATAGGCTAAATAGGAACCTCTTCTTTCTCCATTTAGCAATTGGCTTAGCATTGGTGGGATAAGGTCTCGAATCCTATCTTTCAATTAATACCTAGGATAATGGTTGTTTGACCTTAGCGTTGTTTTAATTACAAAAACGCATATTTAAACTATATGATATACGCTAACCTTGATGGTCAGGCTAACTGGGCGGAAACAGTTAACTTCCGGCATGTGAACAGGTAATTTGGGCGGTTCGGTTCCGATGGTTACGGTTAGATCCGGCGGTTCTGGCTTACCCTTATCTGTTGCCGCGTTGACGTAGATAACAACCCAACGGTTCCGACGCGGTTTACAAGCTGCATTCAACTATTTACATCGGTCTCCGCTGCAGTCTAGCTAAGGCCGGTCACATGGTTAAGGACCTCCGATGTATTTATCTGATACAGTTAAGTCTGTGTGGTTGTATTATATTTCATTTTTGGGTTTTATAATACAAAGTTTGAAAGGCAGCTAATACATGGTTTAATGTTTAGTTTGGAAAGTATTAGACTTAGGCTTAATACATTGTTTAAAACTTTGACATGGTTTGGACAGCTGTGGTTAGCGCTGTGGGTTTTCATTTTATAATGTTTTATCATAAGGTTTTTACACCGAACCTTTGTTTATATACCCCAAACCTTAGTATTAAGGTTTATAACATAGTTTAGGCCCGAAAGTGGGTTTTAGCTTAGGTTTTCATTGCGCTAGGATTTTACATAAGGTTTAGGACTTAGCTTTTTATTTTATAAGGTTTTGTACCATGTATGGTTTTGTGCTAGGCTTGCTAGGTTGTCACTTAGGTGTTAGGTCTAGTACTTGATCCTTAAGACTTAGGATTTAGGTTCATAGGTTCCTATCCTCCTTTTACATCATTTCACCATAGTTAAATGACCTATGGAAATATCACCATATGACACCTTAACACATCAAAACACCAAATTACACCATTACATGCCATGAACCCGACACTGAACCAAAATCAATTTAAGGACATTTTCTTCAGATGACACTGACGGAATTGGCGAATTAGAGACTAAACCAGACATCGAACTTCTGGAGTTGACTGGACCTCTTTGCCGAACTAGATTGAACAAGATCCTCCTGGATCAATCCTCTCCACTTGAAAGCTTTTGGACCACAAAAGCTTGATTTTAAGCAGACAATAACTGAGGATACAACTCCCTCACTTTTCTGATCTCTATCCTCTATACCTTACTCGAATTTATGCCCTGGAATCCCACTCGAAGATATTCCACATCTCTTCGCCTGGACGTACGAACTCTTCTGTCCAAGATGGTATCTTCCTGCAACTCTATCATGTACTCAGGTGATAAATCGTCAATAGAAGGGATCTGTGTATCATCCTCGGGATCAACAATCATCAGAGGTTCATCCAACTTTAGATTTTCAACTGAGTAAATATGCATGTAAGGTGGTAAATCTAATCGGAATACATTATTGCCAATCTTCTCAACAATATTGAAAGGATATTACCTGATAGATTTTAGTTTCTTACTTTCTCCTTTCAACCTGACTTTGCTGATATACAACCATACCTGATCGCTGACTTGAAAATGATGATCGACTTGATGCTTGTCGTGGCGCAATTTGAACTTGGCCTGACTCTCTTTCAACTGATTCCATATTGTCCTATGTATCTGTTGTATCCAAGAAGAGTGACCTTTCTGAATAACTTGTGCTTTTCCTTTCTGCGGTATACACAACTTACCCAAATAATATAACAACTTGTCATAAATATGATAATTGTTTTCTTCTATCCGAGTACCATGAGTTAGCGATGCATAACTGTCTTTGAAATGAATCTACCTTTTTAACGAAATTACCTTCATACTGAAATTCACAATCTGAAAAAGCATCATTAAGATCCTTATGTTGCTATTTTACTGACATGAGTATGTATCTCTTGCTTGAACTTATTAAGCGCTTCATCTGATTAGCATTAATTAAATTCAAGTGATTTTTTATTTTATGTGCTCGAACGATGTATTTAATGCCATCTTTCTTGAGATGATACATATGCTCTTTCCTATAAAATACCGCATCATGATCATAGAGATAAGGGCTTCCTAAAACAATTCCACATATGTCTAATGGTATCACATCTAGCTTCATTTCATCGATATAGTTAGCTATGATTGCAAATTTTAACCAACACTGTTTGGTAACATGAATTTGAGTTTGTTCCTTTAACCAGCCTAAAGGATATGGTTTTGGATGATTATGTGTTTTCAAACCCAATATGTTAACCAATGATTTGAAAATCAAATTTTCTTATGATCACGTATCGAACGATGTATCTATCTTTGTATGTTTTGAAGTTACCCTTATATGAAATAACTCGATTATTTTATCTCCATTCAATTGTTTAATGTTTGAAGAAGCAGAAGTACTAGTATCAGAAGTTTTAGCTATTGTAACCATAGCAGTGATTTTGCCTTCATCACCTGAATCGGATCCCAAGTCCAAGCCTTGTTGGATTGTTGGTTCAACCTTCTTTTCACCCTTTTTCGTTTATAACTTCTTTGGCTTGAGTTCCAGATGAAGTTTCCAACACCTAGCTTCATCATGGCCGATCCTTTGGCAATGTGTACAGGTAGGCCTTTCATCTTCCTTCTGAGCTATGGCAGTCTTCTTTCCCTTTGACTTGCCCTTATTTTTGCTGTCTTTGGTTTCCATCTGCTTGGATGTCTTTGGTGTAAACTTGAAAGGTCTACCACCTGATTCAACATGAATATCTTGAACACAAACTTCATCGAAGTCATTAGGGTTGAACATTAATAACGTATGCTGCAAATATGAATGCAAACTGCCAATATACTTCAACAAAGTTTCTTTTATGTCCAAAGAAATACTAAGTGCTAACGCTTTCTTTCTGAATTCCTGTGAACTCTTGAACATTCTATCCCTTACTTTGTCACAAGCGCTGCCAATCAATAATAGATTGTTGTATGTGACCCAGCAGATAGAATTTTTTCTTTAGAGCTTTTATAAACTTAGTCCATGAGGTGATAACTTTTCCTTTACGCTTTAAATCTATCTGTGTCTTACTTTCTCACTAGATCAAAGCAGTACCCCCCATTCTAAGAGTAGCTAATTGGATCTTTGTCTTATCATCAGTAATATTTTGAACACGACAATAGAATTCTAACTATTTTACCCAATTATCTAGTTTCTGAGGGTTTATTTCACCATCATACGCAAGTAATTCGAACTTAAAATCAAGTTTCAAAAGTGGACTCTTAGGTTTCTTTTCTTTTTCTGATTCAGAACTAGAAGTAGTAGTAGAAGAAGAAGATGATGGAGATGGTGGAGGAGAAGGAGATTTATCTGCCTTGTCTTTACCCTTGTCCTTTTTTGATGCCTTCAACGATGAGGTTGCATCTCTCGTCTTCTTATCTTCATATAATTATGCCAACATCTGTTGCATATTTAGAAACATCTGATGGATTTGATTCTCATCATGGGTATCGATTCAATAGCTTTAGGAGTCTCAACGTTCTCAGTTCCTGTCATCGTTGATTGATGAACGACTTTCCGCTTTTCGATCTCTGGATCGAATTCCTCAAGCTCGCCTTTTCCACGTTGCAATCCCAACCTATTTAACATCCACTGACAAACAAAATACAAAGCACAACCTGCTCTGATACCAAATATGATCTGAATGTGATCGATTAAGTGCTGAGGTATTTTGATTAGTCTATCCTTAAGATTGATTGTTAAATGAAGAAAGATTTTTAAATGAAAGACGACATAAACCAGCAGCAAATAAATGATTTAAAACAAAGAATAAAACAGAGAGAAGAAGAAGCAAACAGTTGATTACAGAGTTCGTCCCTGGTGGACTACATCTCCGGGTCTGCTTTCAAGTGGGCGTCCGCTTTATTAGGATTGAACCGAGGAATTTATTTACACATAAATGAATTAGAATGACTGTGCTCGTAGGCACTTCTGGACTTTGTAAACAGAAAGTACACCCTCTCGCCTTTCTGACGCCTATCTTTGCGCTCAATTCCGCCTCCGGACAATGGAGCTATGCTGAAAACGAAACTGACTCTATCCTGCTGAAAATGAACTCCAAAACATCCATGTCCCTCTTAAATGAATATGTCATGGTTTTATAGGTTGAACTCGAACCTCTGCTTTCTCCATTTAGCAATTGGTTTAGCATTTGGTGGGATAAGTTCTCGAATCCTATCTTTCAATTAATACCTAGGATAATGGTTGTTTGACCTTAGCGTTGTTTTAATTACAAAAACCATATTTAAACTATATGATATACGCTAACCCTGACGGTCAGGCTAACTGGGCGGAAACAGTTAACTTCCGGCATGTGAACACGCAATTTGGGCAGTTCGGTTCCGGTGGTTACGGTTAGATCCGGCGGTTCTAGCTTACCCTTATCCGCTTCCGTGTTCACATAGATAACAACCCAATAGTTCCGACGAGGTTTACAAGTCTCAATCAACTGTTTACATCGGTCTCCGCTGCGGTCTAACTAAGGCCAGTCACATGGTTAAGGACCTCCGATGCAATTATCTGATACGGTTAAGTCTGTGTGGTTGTATTATATTTCATTTTTGGGTTTTATAATACAAAGTCCGAAAGGCAACTAATACATGGTTTAATGTTTAGTTTGGAAAGTATTAGACTTAGGCTTAATACATTGTTTAAAACTCTGACATAGTTTGGACAGCGGCGGTTAGCGTTGTGGGTTTTCATTTTATAATGTTTTATCATAAGGTTTTTACACCGAACCTTTGTTTATATACCCCGAACCTTAGTATTAAGGTTTATAACATAGTTTAGGCCCGGAAGTGGGTTTTAGCTTAGGTTTTCATTGCGCTAGCATTTTACATAAGTTTAGGACTTAGGTTTTTATTTTATAAGGTTTTGTACCATGTATGGGTTTGTGCTAGGTTTGCTAGGTTGTCACTATGGTGTTTGGTCTAGTACTTGATCCATAAGACTTAGGATTAAGGTACATAGGTTCATATCCTCCTTTTACATCATTTCACCATAGTTAAATAACCTATGGAAATATCACCATATGACACCTTAACACATGAAAACACCAAATTACATCGTTACATGCCATGAACCCGACATTAAACCAAAATCAACTTGAGGACATTTTCTTCGAATGACACTAATGGAACTGGCAGATTGGAGACTGAACTAGACATCAGACTTCTGGATTTGACTGGACCTCTCTGTCGAACTACATTGAACAAGATCCTCCTGGATCACCCACAAATAGCAAGGAGTTAAAGAATTTTTTTATGGAAAAGTTTCGTAAGCGTATATGGGGAAAAGAATTGGGTAGAAAGAAGAAGTACTATGTTCTTGAATTTAACCCCACTTGTGATCTCCAACAGGAAGAGTACATTGGCGCTAGCATTCAGTGGAGAGCAAAGATTCATATTGCTCAATTAAGAACTAACTCACATCAACTCTGGTGTGAAATGAGACGGTGGAAGAGACCTAAAGAAGCTTGGGAAGAACAAGTGTGTACTTTTTGCACTTCTAGGGCAGTGGAATCATAAAAACATTTCATTTTGGAATGTGATGCTTTTAGAGACATCAGGGACAACTATGGCACTATGTTAGCATCAAATTCGTAGCATTTTCTTTCCACTGAAGGGATTGTTAGAAGGTTGGGTCAGCTCATCATCAATTTGAAGAAGAAAATGATTGAATTGCAAAAGGAAAAATACAAAAACGCTGATAGTCACATATGCTTTTGAAGAAGAAAATGATTGAATTGCAAAAGGAAAAATACAAAAACGCTGATAGTCACATATGCTATTTTTAGTCTCGTAAACATTAAAATATTATTCATTTATTGAACATTAAAATATTATTCATTTATTTAAAGAGTATTAAAGACAATTGTTTATTGTAGCAATCATAAAAAAAATGTTAAAATGTTGGTAGCTAGAAAATAATATAAAAATAAATAGGCATAATGAAGTTCTAAGAGAAATTTTAATGGTTGTATTCGCGTTTGTATCCACACATTCCAAATGTCAAATACTGGCAAAATGCCCTATAACGATTGCCTGTCAAATTCTATCTCCGCTGGCACCATCCAACACACAAAATCCACCTCCATGATCACACATTTCCACTTAAAATCTATCTCTTATTAAGAAGGATCAGAACTTAAAAGACTCGTGACAATCCGATGCTGGCTAAAGATTCACTAATTAATTCCAAAAATCTATTTGAGGGAAAGCCTTAATATGGCTCTGCAGAGTGTTAGTCTTATCAATTTCCATGGAACAGAAATGTGAACTAGATGATGCAGTGCCAGCTGAAGACACTGACTTCTCCGCCAAACTGTTGCAGAAGGCAGCTGGCTTCAGGTAATTTGGGGAAGTGCCAAATAAGCCGTTTATGGCAACCAGGAGCCCCACGGGCGAAAAATCGAGCACGAACAGAATGGAGGGCATGTTATTGCTGCCGATTCGGCCAGGCACGCTTTGCCTGTGGCTTCAACCAAGACAGGGCAGCCCTTCAGCTACTTTCATGGGGAAATCCCGTCATCTGCTTGGAAATCAGTGGGATCTGCCCTCTTAATCGCGATCGGAGCTCTCTTTCTCCTTGGCAACCGCCTCTTGCCGATGAAATTATTCATCGTCGGTACAGATCTTTGATTATTACAGGATCTCGACAACGCCTCAGTGGGCGGGGTTCGATTCCCTCGAGTCATCGAACTGGAAACTTCCTCATGGGCAGCGTGGGAAGGGCTGCCCGGATCACAACTGGACACGGATGACGACGTTACCTCGCTCGTGGAAGGTCGTGAATTCTTCTCGTCCGGAGTCGTGATGATGAGTCCATCATCACTTGGTCTGGAGTTCAATTCCCTCTCCAGCGCCCTCGTTACCATCTCCATGTCTCGCCGGGAGGCCTTCAAGATCCACGCACCGTCAGTGTCTTGGTGGTTGGCCCTATTCGACAGCTGGAAGCGCCAAGGAGCCAAGGCTTGTTCCCTCAATACGCTTCTGCTTTTGGAGGGCATTGGCAGGTTCAGGTTCGATCTCGTGACCTCCTTCATTATTATTGCTTTGCTTCTTTTCTGACTGCACAATCATGAATGAGCTCTGCTTCTTTTCTGACTGCACAATCATGAATGAGCAAAATGAGAATAAAAAGGAAGCGAGGAGAAGTCTCTTTGCAGATGATCACGTAAATACAAGTGGGAACGCAGTTCCTAACTGTTGTAATAGTCCAAAATCAAGTCATACGAATGTAGGCTATTGATGTACAAATCGCTGTCATGTTCATTCCTTTCACATTACATTTTACTTTTCTATTGGTTTTTTTCAATTATGATATTTTTTAGTTTCAGATAACTTTATAATATCTTTTATGGAAGCATGGTGTGAATTTGACAGGTATACTGATCTGTCAAATAAAATTTGGTTTGGAAAAAGTTTTTCTGTTTAATCGTTTTTTTTAAGAAAATAAAATAACTTTTATTTAAAAATTATTTGACTTTTTAAATTTGATTATGAAATACAATTAAGTAGTCAGAGTAGTTATCTAAATTTAATAATTAAATAAAATTATAGGTGATGTGTTTTAGATTAAAGTAGTTATATAAATTAAATAATGTTATATTTTAAAAATTATGAAAATTAATATAATATTTTAAGAGAAAACAAATATTCTTAACTATTAAGTCCACTCAAAATTAAATACAATTATTAAAAAAAATTAATATATAAATTAAACTTATATACTCTAAAACTAAATATTAAACATAGAAAATTCATCTTTATTTTACCATGGAGATTCTTAACTTGTAAATAGGCTTTGTTATAATACCATGTGTTATTCTATCATATGTCAAAAAAATTATAACTAATATATATATTGGCCTAGGTCCATCTTAACTAAATATTTACCAAGCTCCTATAGAGATCAAATCTCTTGACATGCAAACAGATTTGATCCCTTTTGAGGGCTTGTTAGATTTAGAGTTGAGATGGATCTAGGATGGTTTAATTATTAGCTTTTAAATAGGCTACATTAAAGAAAAATAATATGGGAAAACTATAAGTTAAAAAATACTATGAGAAAAAATAATCTTATTTTTATTTTGTTTTGTTTTTCTTTATTATGACCTAGTCAAAATTTCAAACATTACAACATCTCTACCATATTGGGTTGGAGAGCACCTCAAAACCCAATGACACATCTTCTTATGTTTTTTTTTAATTAATCAATTTAATTAAAAAAACAGAAAAGGCATAACTATTTTAAAGATAAATCTCAATCTTTAATCTCTAACTATTATTAAAAATATTCTAAAATATTTAGTGGAGGTTAAATCACAACCATCCACCTAATAATTATTGATAATTAAATTAAAATTATGGAATACATATTCTAAAATAAACACCCCTATGGCTGAATTGTTTCTAAAAAATCAAAGATATTTGATGGTGTGCATTTCTACTACAAAAGTAGCTATTTATGTAATTTCAAAGATTTTACAAATCATGTTCACCAAACTAGTTAACTATAATGTATTTGGAGGAAGAACAATCCATTTCAACTTTCTACATGGTGAGTTGCACTAAAGAAAGACTTTATAAATAGTAAAACTAATTTCAACCTACTTTTAAATAGAAACTTGGGAGGATTCTAACATTTCAAGCAGTAATAAAATACAAGAAACATATTTTGAAGAAATTCATAAACAGTAGACAAATAAAAAAGACAATCTCTAGTAGGCACCTCAACATCTGAAAGACCTAAACTCACTTGCATTCAAATTCATGTATAAATGTATGGAACTCTTAGAGCCATGAAAATCACACATTTGAAATTTCAATATCCAACCATGAAATAAATCCATTTTCTAATCAAACTATATAGAAATGCATTTTTGTAAAAACCAACATCTTTTATCAAAATATTAACACAAAGAAATCACATAGAAACTTTTAACCTGATGTAGAGAGTTTGATATAACAAAGTGATATCTTATTTTGTTTTTTTGGACAAAAAAAAGGGGAAAAAAAAAGAATAACAATATGTATATTCAATTTTTTTGAATATATATATTTCTTTTTCAAAAGAATAAAAGTTATATATAAATAGTTTTTAAATAAATTATTAAATAAATAAATGAAAGTAAAAAATTATAATTGTATTTTAAAATGATTTAATAGATTTTTTTATCCATTGAAATCAATTGAAGAAGCTACTAGGAGTTGTCTATAGATGCAACAAAATAGCTTGGACAATAGCCTCGTTTTTTTTTTTTTTTTTTTTTTTTGCCTAAATCCGATAAACTAAATTTCAATAAATCACTTAGTTGGAGTGTTTGAATGGTTTTTTTATGATGGAAATGGATTCAGAGCCATCAAAAACCCCTAGGGCACCCAAAATCCTGAAGTTTGACACCCCTAACCCAGATTTTCAAAAAAAATTGCCATAATTTTTCATAATATTACTGGAATTTCTAAATTATTTTGTGGGTTTTTTAAGACTATTTTGTTTTTTGGTAAAAAAAAAAGACAATCTAACATAATTAGATTTGTCTTCCCTGAAAATATGTATCTTCAATTCTTTCTAATATATATATATATATTAGAAAGAATTGAAGATACATATTTATATATATATATATATATATATATATATATATATATATATATATATATATATATATAGTATTGAATAATTAAAGCTTTAATGTATAAAATAATAATAATTAATTAAATAATTAAATAATTAAATAAATAAAGAAAAGTAAAAAATTATAATCTTACTTTACAAATGACCTAATAAATTTCTTTATCTAATGAAATCAATTGAAGAAGTTAAGACTTTCATCGAAAATAGAAGCATAGGGTTCTTCCTTAAATTTCCCCTATAGATATTCTTTGTTCCTTAAATTTTTTAATTGTGTCACTTGGGTTTTTCCCATATCCATTCGACTTCCAAAATATTTTGCAATGATGACATCATATGGCTCTAAATTTGGGAGAGAATACCCCTTCCATAATACGATATTAGTTGATTTTTTTTAAGTAGTAAGTGTTTGTTGAGCATATGAACCCTATCGGGGGCGGTGACGGGGCGGGCGCGGGAGGCTAGAACCCTAGCCACTTTAATCTTTGGTTTTCAAGCCTTCTTTGTTAGTGACTATTTTTCCTTTGTCTTGGTGTTTTTCCTACTTTTCCTCGTGTCTATCGCCACTGTTCGGAAGAGGTTTTGCATGTCTCTTGGAGTTGGGCTCGTCAGTGCTACTTATGCTCACCTTGCATGTTGTTTGTTTCTGTTGTTATTGGAGGTTCTATGTTTGTTGATTTCACCTCCAGATGTTGAACTTGTTTGTGGCTCGACACATTTGTCAAGATGTTGCCTAGCTTTCATTCGATATGCTTGTGGGATGGTATGATGTCGCCTTTCTTCTTTGTTGTTGTCATTCGTGCTTCCTCTCTGGTGTTTTTGTTGTTCGTGGTTTTGTAGTTTTTTATGCATGACAGTCTTTCCCGGGGTATTTCTCTGTCACAGGTGTTGTTCGAGGGCTTTCTTTCGAGGTTTCTCTGTGTTACTACTTGTTTCCATCCATTGTTGTTTTTTGGTGAGCTATTTCTCCTACTTTCGTTGTCGGTAGGGTTTTTGTTGGGGCTTCGAGGCCTTGAAACCCTATTTTCTTGTCATGATTTCTCTTCATGTTAGTTGTATTCAGCGATGAAGTTGCTTGTCAAAGCATCTCCAGGTGCTACTCGTCAGTCATAGTATCTTCCTACATTACTTGGTAGTAAAAGTATATTTTGGTGTTATTTTTTCTTGTCGATCAGAGTATCTTCTAGTGTTACCAAGGTTCCCATTTTGGGTCCCATTTGTGGGTCTTGTGCCCTTTTCCTTTCATTTACTAGGGTTTTCTGACCTGCATTGTTAATATTGGTTGCCCATTGTTGGGGATATATATGGTGCTTTCTACGAGGTTATTTGGTGGGCTTGCATGCTCTTTTATATGATTTTATTCACATTTTATGTAAACAATTTTCATTTTAATGAAAAATGTTGGTTTTTTATTTCTGAAAAATAATTAATTAATTAAAAATCCAACGATTAGTTCTTCCTCGTGGGAATTAGTGTCATTATGCTTGGGAACCTCGTAAAAATAAGTCATGCAAAACCATTTTTATTGCTCAGATGTCTGATGTGAAACCATAACTTATTGCTGAGATGCCAGATGTGTACTCGTAGCAATATTAGTGGGTTTATTTGGAAACTCCATCCCTACACGGCGTTTATTCATAAATGGAAAATGTCTACTCATAGCAATAATAGTGGTGTTTATTTGGTGGATCCATCCCTACATGACCTTTCCATTGAAGATATTATCAAAAGAAATAAGAAGGCCACAAAATTTCTGAAGAAAATCTAGAAAACATGGAACATGTGAAAATCATTTTTTTCGAAAAATAGATCCAAGAAAAAGGAGATTAAGGAAAGTCTCAAGAACACACTATTACAACCCCAAAGATATAAAATATAAATCAGATAAAATAAAATCTAGACAATTGTGTTTGTTGGCTATGTGGAACACCAGGGCATACCACAAATTTGTGCCCTCAAGGAGAAGCCTCCAAAAGAGGAAAAGAAAAAAGGTCATAGAAAAATTTCAAAAGGAAGAGTGAAAGAGCTGAAAGTTCACAACAAATATCAATTGTTCATTGTAATCATTATGGTTGTGACATACATGATAAAAATGAGTGTCCACTTAACCCTTTTCATATTAAGAGAGAAGAAGTTCATATTTTGTATGAAGGATGTTGTGTTTCTAGCCCAAAAACCTCAGATTTTGATATTGATTCAAATGAATTCTATGATATTGAACAAGAAGCTTCACTGGTTACTAATAATCATTCTTGTAAGAATCCAAATATTTGTGATTGCAGCAGTTAAAGCACCACTAGTATTAGTGAAGAAGAAAACATATATGAAGATCCAGAGCTTGCTAAAAAATCAAAAATTTGTATGGCCCAAACAAAAGGAGTTGGAGACACCCAAATGTTGGCTGAAATCAAAGCTATGCACGAAGGAGACATGAAAGAAAATTTTATGGATTCATTCCTTAAAACGATGGGAAAATATTATGAGTTCTCAAAAACTCTTGGCCCCTTAATTAGGATGCCAAATTATGTTGATGCAAATTTTGAAAGAAATACAAATTCATTCATAAGACATAATAGAAATGAGAGGACACGACCTCTTACAACAAATGATTTGGGTAGAGAGAAATATTTTGAAAAGGGAAGTGGTAGAACTTAATGCAAAAATTGATGTTCTAGAACAAAACAACCACACAGATCTATGAGATAGGCAAGAAATAAAGGATCTAAGGAACTAGCTTAGACAACTTGACCAAATACCACCCCCATTAGAATATTTTGATAAAAATATAAATATTGACATGTTTGATGCTTAATACATTAAAGGATTAAATATGATGGGGATACTTTCCATTCAAAACCAAAAGTATCATATCCTCATTAAGTTAAGGATCAAGGGACAAAGTTTTTCGTTAAAATCTCTGATAGATTCAGGTTTTGACCTTAATATTCTCAACAAAGAAATCATTCCTAGTATCTATTGGGTTCAATCAAATTAGTCTTTTATGGGCCTAAGAAATAAAATCAATGCAAATGGACTATGAGGTACCTAAAGAAACTATGTGCTTTGATCATTATTGTCTAGATATGAAGTTTCTACTTGTAGATGTCCCAGTAGCCTACATTCTAGGAACACCATTTCTTGCAGTTGTATAACCCCATTGGTCTACCAGGACAAAAGATGTAAGAGATGGTATATTTTATCACAATTCCATCTATCCTTGGGATAAACAAAGCCAAAATTGGCACTAAGATCATCCTGCTATTTCTATCCACTCCACAACTATCAACAATGGTTCAAGTAACAAATATTATAAAAAAGAAACAACAAAAAATCGAAGAGCTCAAACAGTTTAAAGCTAATCTAAAAATTGAAGAAAAAAAATAGAAAATAAAAATAAAAATAAAAATAAAAAATAAAATAAAATAAAAATAAATAAAATAAAATACAAGACATACATAAATAGTTTGAAGAAAATTTTTTCCATAATATTTTGGAAAAGAAAAAGTACATTTTATTGAAATTCCATTTAAACCTTCTTATGAAGGAAAACCTTGTAAGAGTAGAGTTATTCTAAGCCACAGAGCGAAAGGAAGTTTGTCATATAATGGAGGATCCAATAACTCTGAATCTCCTTCCACTATTCAAACTATAGTTCCCATTGAAGGCGTCAATGCCCAGTTGCTCTGAATACACCACAACACTATTTTTATCAATCGATACACTTCATCCATGTACTCTGACCTGTTCAATTTCAGTCCACTCTCAATCAATTCCTCCATCTTCCCCTACCTCGTATTACGGAAGGCAATAGATGAAAAATACCAGTTATTTGAATCCCAAGAGTTATCCACATTCTTTCTCCCCGTGATAATTTCTGGCAGCACCATCACGTATTTGAACACATTGCTATTATGAAGCCTCTCGTGATCTGGAACCAAATGGAATTGAAAGTTTATAAATAAAATTGTGTGTCCTCCTCGAAGAAAAGCAGGAAAATTCAAGATCCTCTCGCTTGAACTTAACCAAACGAACACCTTCTTGCACACAACACATAACAATTCATATGCTGCTACAATATTCTTACAAACATAATAACACAAAAAACATATATCTACTTATTTACAGGGAAGGATTAGCCATCATGGCCCTACATCTTCATGGATCTCCCTAGAAGGGGTTAAGCCAAAGCTAGCTCTTATACCAAGTAGAAAAGCAGAGGAGCATACATGGTGGACATATTACACACAAAATAATTTGTATATTACACAGTACAAATCACATAGATACATCACATATTTATGGCGCTTGTGAGATCCAACCAATTCCAAATATGAATAGGGAGGTTGAGATATTCTCTCAACATCCACCTAAAAATATGCAACCAATTATAAACTTAGCATGGAAGAATTATCTTCCAAGTAAACTTTCAATATGATGTAGAGAGTTTGATATAACAAAGTGCTATAGATTAGTCATATCTCATTTTGTTTTGTTTGTGATAAAAAAGAAAGAAATATAACATAATTAGATTTTTCTTAGCTAACAATAAGTTAATATGTATATTCAATTCTTTTGAATATTTTTTTTCCCTTTAAAGAATATATAGCCTTAATAAATTTAAAAAAAAATAGAAATATCTAATTATGAACAAAAATAATTAAATAAATAAATGGAAGTCAAAAATTATAATCATACTTTACAAATGACGTAATAGATTCCCTTATCCAATGAAATCAATTGGAGAAGCTACGAAGACTTTCATCAAAAATAGAAGCATAAAGTTGTTCCTTAAATTTCCCCTTTGGATATTCTTTGTTCCTTAAAATTTTCAATTGTGTCACTTGGGGTTTTCCAATATCCATTCGACTTCTGAATATTTTGCAATAATGACATCATATACCTCTAAATTTGGTGAATAATACCCCTTCCATAATCACAGATTAGTTGATTTTTTAAAAATTAGGTAAGTGTTTGTTGAGCGTATGAACTCTATCGGGGGTTAGGGCTAGAACACTAGCCACCTCAACCCCTGGTTTTCGACCTTCTCTGTTCGTGACTAGTTTTCCTTCGCCTTAGTGGCCTACCTACTTTCCTAGTGTCCATCGCAACAGTTTGGAGGAGGTTTTGCATGTTTCTTGAGTTGTGCTCGTCACTGCTACTTCTTATCGCCTTGCATGTCATTTGTTTCTGTTGTTGTTGGAGGTATTGTGTTTGTTGATGCCACCTCCAAATGCTGAACTTGTTTGTGGCTCAGTGCATTTGCCAAGATGTTTCCTAGTTTTCAATCGGGATACCTACGGGATGGTATGATGCCACCTTTCTTCTACGTTGTCGTCACTCATGCTTGCTCTATGGTGTTTGTGTTGTTCGTGGTTATGTAACTTTTGATGCATGGTGGTCTTCCCCGAGGTATTTCTCAAATGTTTCTTTGATGCTTTCTTTCAGAGTTTCTCTGTGTTACTGCTTGTTTCCATCCAACGTTGTTTGTTGGTAACTTGTTGTGCCTACTTTTTTTGTTGGGGTTGTTGTTGGGGCTTCCAGGCCTTGAAACCATGCTTTCTTGTCATGAATTTGCTTCATGCTAGCCATCATTAGCGATGAAGCTGCCTATTAGAGCATCTCTAGGTGCTACTCGTCGGTCAGAGTATCTTCCTGTGTTACTTACCAGTTAAAGTATCTTCTGGTGTTATCTTTTCTCGTCGGTCAAAGTATCTTCCAGTTTTTTTCCTACCAATCAGATTATCTTCCGACATTACGAAGGTGCCCATTTGGTTCCTATTTGATGGTCATGCACCCTTTTTCCTTCTGATATTTACTAGGATTTGCTGACCCACATTGTTAAGATTGGTTTGATGTTGTTTGGGCTATATTTAATGCTCCCTAAAAGTTCTTTGGTGGGCCTCCATGCCATGCTATCTTGTTTTATTCACATTTTATGTAAATAATTTTAATTTTAATGAAAAATGTTGGTTTTTTCTTTCTAAAAAAAAACTAGGGATTAGTTCTTCTTCATGGGAATCAATGTAACTATTCTTGAAAACCTCGAAAAAATCAATCATGTAAAACCATAGTTTATTCTTAGATGAAAATTAAAAACCATAGCGCATCGCTCAAATGTCAGATGTATACTCATAGAAATAATAATGGAGTTTATTCAACGGCTCCATCCCTATATGGTGTTTATTCATAGATGTCAGATGTATACTCGTAGCAATAATATTGGTGTTTATTTGGTGGCTCCATCCATACATGGCATATCCATTGAAGATCGTATCAAAATAAATAAGAAGACCACAACATTTGTGAAGAAAATATAGAAAACATGGAACATTTCAAAATCATTTTTTCGAAAAGGAGATCCAAGAAAAAGAAGGATATTTAGGAAAGTCCCAAGAACACACTATTACAGTCCAGAAGATAAAAAATTGAAATAAGATAAAATAAATGCTAGACAATTTTGTTTGTTGGCTATGTGGAATACCAGGGCATACAAAAAATATGTTCCCTCAAGGAGAAGCCTACGAAAAAGGAAAAGGGAAAACATCACTAGAAAATTTCAAAAGGAAGAGTGAAAGAGTTGAAAGTTCACAACAAATATCTATTTTTCATTGTAATTAGTGTGGCTTTGATAGATATGATACAAATAAGTGTCCACATATCCCTTTCCATATTAAAAGAGAATAAGTTCATGTTTTGGATGAAGGATGTTGTGATTCTAGCCCAAAAACCTCCGACTTTGATATTGATTAATATGAATTCTATGATATTGAATAAGAAGCTTTGTTCGTTACAAATCATTGTTCTTGTAAGAATACAGACTCTTTGTGATTGCAGCAGTGAAAGCACCACTAACAGTAGTGAAGAAGAAAACACAGACGAAACTCTAGAGCTTGCTGAAAAATTAAAAGTTTGTATGGCCCAAACAAAAGGATGTGGAGACGCCCAAATTCTAGCTGAAATCAAATCTATGCCTGAAGGAGACATAAAAGCAATGCTTCTGGATTCATTCCTTAAAATGATGAAACATATTATGAGTACTTAAAAACTCTTGTACCCTCAATTAGGACACCAAATTTTGTTGATGCAAATTTTGAAAGAAATACAAAGTCATTCATAACACATAACAAAAATGAGAGGACACGGACTCTTACAATAAATGATTTGGGTAGAGAAAGAAATATTTTGAAAAGGGAAATGGTAGAACTTAAGGTAAAAACTGATGTTATATAACAAAAAAAACCACATGGATCTATGCTCTAGGAAAGAAATAAAGGATCTAAGGAACTAGCTCAAGCAACTTGAACAAGATTTTGATGAAAATCCAAATATTAACATATTTGATGCTTAACACATTGAGGGATTAAATCTAATGAGGAAACTTTCCATTCAACACCAAAAGTACCATATCCTTATTAAGTTAAGGATCAAGGGACAAAGTTTTAAGTTAAAAACTCTGATAGATTCAGGTTTTGATGTGAATATTCTAAAAAAATATCATTCCTAGTATCTATTGGGTTCACTCAAATCATTTTACTATTGGCCTAGGAAATAAATCAATGAAAATGGATTATGAAGTACCTAAAGCAACTGTGTGCTTTGATCGTTATTGTCTAGATATGAATTTTCTACTTGTAGATATCCCAGTAGCCTACATTCTAGGAACACCATTTCTTGTAGTTGTAGAACCCCATGGGTCTACCAAGACAAAAGATGGAAGAGTTGGGACTAAGATCATCCTTCCATTTGTATCCACTAAACAACTATCAACAATGGTCCAAGTAGCATAGATTATAAAAACGAAACAACAAAAAATCCAAGAGCTCAAACAATTTAGAACTAATATAAAATTTGAAGAAAAATTACAGAGAAAAAAAAAATACAAGACGTAGAGAAATAGTTTGAAGAACAAGTTTTCTTTGAAATTCCAACAACATTTTGGACAAGATTTTTTTTTTTTTAATTGAAATTCCATATAAATATTCTTATGAAGGAAAACCTTCTAAGAGTAGAGTTATTCCAATGAATGTTGAATACCACGCACTTTTTTAAGAAGAAATAAAGGGTCTCTTTTAAAAGGCATTAATCAAGGAATTTAAGAGCCCTCGGAATTGTTATGGGTTTTATGTAAATAAACATTTAAAATAAGTTAGAGGAGTGCTAGTTAGGCTTGTTATAAATTATAAGACATTGAATCGGGTGATAAAAGATGATACATATCATATTTCTCACAAATCCAATTGTAAATAAAATGGTTGGAGCCAAAATATTTTCTACGTTTGATTTGAAGTCAAGATTTTGATAAGTAGCTATCAAAGAGGAAGACAAATTCAAGACTACATTTAGTGTTCATGCAGGATGTTATGAATGGAATGTGATTCCCTTTAGACTAAAGCATGCACCTACAAAATTCCAAAAAGTAATGGATGATGTGTTGAAACCATACTTTGATTGTCTTATTGTGTACATAGATGGTGTTCTTGTCTTTTCAGATTATGTTGAAAATTTCAAACATTTGAAGAAATTTATCCGAGTCATAAAAGATGCAGGGCTCGTAATCGCAAAGAAAAAGACGGAGAGCTATTCAAAAATTCAATCAAGTTTTTGGGACATACAATATCTAATGGCCAGATAGTCTTACGACAACATGCAATTGAGTTTGCACGTAAATTTCCTGAAAAAATCACAAATTTCTTCAAATATGGTGTCGAATTATTAATTACTTGTTATCAATGGTATGCAATATTGTTCACAATCAGAGATTCCGGGCATTTACATTGTTGACAGTGTCATGTGGGTTTTAGAGGGAAGAGGATTAAATGGCTAATGACAACCACTTTGTTGGTTATTGATATTGTTATGAGCATTAATTTCATTATAATTAATGTATTTGTATAAATTAAATGACTATTAAAATATTTATTTCATAACACATTTCATATTATCAACATTAAAAAAATCATAAAAAATTGTTTAATTATAATTTTATTTTAAATTATTATTGTTATTTTTTTTAAGTCGATACAAAAGGATTTCTATTAATATAAAAAGTTTTACATTGATAGCATATGATGGCCATATGATAGAACTGACCTAAATATGACCATAGACAAAACATACCTAAGGATAGTCATGAAACAAAGTACATAACACATATAGAAAACAGAAAAACAAAAACAATGGAATCATGCAGCTTGGGGCTGATCGCTAGTGCATCCTTTCTTTCCTTTCTTATTTGCTACTTTGATCCAACCTTCTGGAGGTGTGGCTACCAAAGTACCTTAATATTGTTTTCACGATCTAAGGAGGCATCCTTATCAGAGTCCAAGGAGGTTGATTCATGGGCACTCTTCATGGCACCCATCGAAGCATTATTATCGAGTTCTTTTCTTATGTCTGACAAAACTTGACTCTCTTGACCTCCTTCACGAGGTTTTTGAATATCAAAATTATGGGCCTCGTCCAATGGGAGCATGTCATCATCAAACTCATCATCTTCCTGATCCGAGGAAGAGGAATCATCCTCTTCTTGAGGAGACGGTCTGCATAACTTCCATGCTTTAGACTTGGGCTTCCATTTGACTAGTTTTTTAGAATAAGAGTTCTAAAGATGACATGTTTGATGGCAAATTCGACACCTAAAAGCACACTTTTCATAGTCTACTTATTGGGTCTAGTGAAAATCACCTATGTTAAAATTAAATTTGTTAGGAAAGCCTTTGTTGATGTCTATTTATACACAAATCCTGCCATAGGTGAAGACTCCACAATGGCCTCGTGAGGGATATGCAGCTAGAAAATGACCCAAGGTGTTTCCAATACCCAAAAACATTGAAGAATTCCATAGGTGGGTAGCTGAAAAATTCGAGAGCCTAACCCAAATGGGTAGCTTTTTTATCAAAGATGTGGAGAGGTAAAAATCTGGGAACCAAGGGGTCAAGAAGAGTCTAGGTTCTCCCTAAAACCAAGGCCCCTTGGAAAGAGAATTCTGATAATTTGCATCATTGTCAAAAATGATGATGAAGAAACCCTTGGAACATAAGAGGGCCTTGCATACCTTGGTCCAAATTTAATGTATCCATCGGTAAATGTATGTTGTACATGGAAATAGCCCATTAAAATGACATATCAGGTCATTACCTACCAACAACTCATAGATTCCATCTAGATATGGATGAGTGATTTCCACTAAAGGAACATCCTCAACATTTTCTACTATAAAGGACCCAGAGCAACCTATGCATGAGCTACCTTGCCTGAGGGCAGGGGATGTTCTTGAGGCGGCTTTGCACTTTGGGGAACCTAGTTTCAGATTGTCTCTTTGTAATAGAAGGCTTTGGAAGAGGAAGGCTTTCAGAAAGCTCCCCCACAGAGTCGAAGAGCTAAGAAAATTGTGGCATCCCTACATATATTATAAATAGAGAGAGGAAAGCGATCTTCCATTTTCTTGCCTTCGAAAATAAGACATTGTAATACAGAGGGTAGCCTTGTTTTGAGTTCTAGTGATAGCTTGAGGTCTTTTACCATATCTGTAGATCTGACCTAGAAAAATATCGAATGCCCGGATTCAATTTGATTGAGATTTGAAAAGCGCTCATAGTGGTGATAGGCTTGACCTTCTCACCAACGGCTTCCCAAATATTGATTTTCTTTAGAACCCCCAATAAACACTCAGGGCAAGGCATTGCACCTTCTAGAGTTTTAGGCAAGAGCTCTTGCTCAATAGCCGCAACTTTTCTATGAGAAAGTTCTTGTTCAGCAGCTGCTCCTTCATTGTTATAGGGCTCTTGGTCAACAGTCATGACTTATCCATTATAAACAACGCTCTCATTCATGAGTAAACCCTCGTCTTTGGCTTCATTACCTTCTCCCACCGTGGTTCTAGCCTCTGCACAGTCTGAGGTCCCAAGTTTGGCTACACTAACCATAATATTTCCAGCAGGGGGCATAGATTTGCCTTGATTTTCACCTTTGACGGGAGCTGAACACTCGACTACATTGAGCTCCTATGGAATGATAATTTTCACGAGGTTAATGAGTTGCAACATTGTGGTTTTCTATTTTAAGATAAACAAGTAATAATATTTGAACTATGGAGATTCACCCCAAGTAACCATGGAGATTGTTAACGCTTTGTTACAATACCATGGTCTATTAATACCACATGCCCAAAAACCATAACTCATTTCACATCATGGTTTATCAATACCTCATGCCCAAAACCGTAGCTCATTTGATATGACACTTGTTTATACTGTTAGCTCCCTGTAATTTGCAAGATTGGCAAATACAAACTGCAGAGAGAACACTTGAACCACTTTGGGATTCTAGGATCTAGCCCTCCTGAATCTAGAGAGGGATCTCTCTATAAGTGGAAATATTTATTTATCTTTAAAGCTTTTAGGTATGATATTAGGCTAGTTATTAAGAACAAGGGTTTTTGTTTGTTTTGGATGTTTGAACATGATTTTTAGTTGAGTGGAAAGTCCTAAAATGGAAAGAGTTTCAAAGGTGTGAAGTTGCAAGCAATCAGAACAAGATTTGGCTGATAAGATAGATATAACGCTGGTTTTTAGTCCATTGGGCTATGGAGTCATAAAAGGGCTTTAATTGTGCAACAATTTCAAGAATGGTCCAAGGGGCAAGTCGTCTATATCACAAAATCATTGAGATTAAAATGATGGAATGGAACAATAAAAGTGTTGGAGGGGTGGAAACAGACACTAATTTCAACTAGGATTTAACAGTCTGTCCAACAAGAAAAGCCTTTCAAGTAACTGTTTAAAACCAACCAAAGGGCAGGGCTAACCATAGACCTCTTTGGGCAAGTTCGTATTAAAGCTAACTCAAGAGACAAACAATCCAGTAATCCACATAATTACTTTTAGAAAGGATGAAAACACATAAGATAAACAAAATATAGCCTAAGATCAGATAAGATACTTTTAAATCTAGCCTGCTTTCGGCATACACTTAGGGAAACTTTCAGAACTACCTTTGGAGAAAGAAGCTAGAAAACAGGGAACACCATCACTTTTCTAGTCCAACTTTACTAAGAAAATAATGAAAATAACATTCAAGAGCAACGTTTAAAGAAAATAGTAGGACGAGGGAATGCCAGCATTCCTAACTGCTTGAACTGTATTGAATCATTCTTAAATAAACAATTTGGAGGAAAACATTGAGATAAAGCTTATCAGTCAGAGAAGGGTACTGTAAACAGTAAGTCCTAACTCTATGCTTTTTGTTCTATATCAAAGAATAATGGACAAAATGGCATACATGAAAGGAAAACAATGACACAGAAAGAGGCATTTCACCAGTGATATAGACTAGGTTCCCAAGAATCAGCTTGTATATTGATGTCAATCCAGTTACATTCTTCAAGTCTAATGTTTTAGTTCAACAATCATCTTCACTTCTCAGCCTAACTTATTTTATCACAAACAGAGCTTCAAGAGCCTTTGAACACTATTTACATGTAGAAGTTTGAGCACAAGTATATTTCAAATTTCTGCAACCAACCCAAATCCAACCCTTTACAATGAGCTCCTCAAGAAGATTTTATAGAGAAATGAGGAGGTCGAATGATAGAAAAGATCTACAGGCTCAATTAATACGTTTTAATGCTTCTCGGCCTTTGAGGGGCTCAAGGGAGAAGTTTACAGATATCTCCTCTATATTAATTGGTTTATATTAAATTTTAAGCTTGCTAGGAAGCTTTTGTTGACTTTAAGGCTTTGTGTCATCTTTGCAATAACTCTGTTTGGCTTGGAATAACTGCTCACCTGTATTGAGGAAAATATCTTCTGTTATTGGTCATTACTCGGCCCTCTGTTTGAATGTTGTGAGGTTACAGGTGGATTTTAGTAGCTGAGAGGAATTAATTGGCCTCTGATGTGGCAGTGGAGGAGTTCTCAGTCTGATAGATATTTTTGATTTCTCCTTAAACACGATTAATTTGATCTGATTCTAAGTGTTAGGCTTAATCAGGCCTAAATCCTATCTTATGTTCTTGAACTGTGTTTAATTTAGTGGATTAGGCTTTTGATTGTCAGTCTTAGCCATAATCCACCCAATTTGTGATTCAACCTTCAATTCTTCATCTCTGGTTTGATTTGATCTTTCAACACGGATACTCTCTGTTTATTTTAATTTTCACTGTGTCTTGTTGATATGAAAGTGCGCAGAGGGTTCTTCTGGCATCAGTGCTCATGATGCATTGATGAAACGTGGTATGAAACCCTGTAGATGGATACTCTTTTATGAATGAAAGCCTGGAGGATCGTCATCCCCGGCTTTTATTTTTCCTTTAAAATAATTGGAAATCCTTTAAAACCTGCATAAAACCAAGAAACAATTAAGAAATCCTACGTATTTGGTAAAACTGCTTCAGAGGCTTGGGTTTGGATAGTGACCGTTGGATGAAGGCATCCAATGGTGGAGATTGTTTGCGGAGGGTCAAAAAAGGAAATCGGTGGAGTGAACGGTGCAGAGATTAAGTTAGGGCCATTGATCTTGCAGAGATCAACGGTCGGGAGAAGACGTAATAATATAATGCAAATGGGTCACATATATTATGCAAATGGCGGAAAATGCAAAGACATGGGGTTAAAAACTTAATCAACAATGAAAAAGGCACGGAGGAAAATTGGGGTTTCGCGGATGGTCCTGAACTGTTAGATCAGATATGCCTCAGAGATCAACGGTTGTGGTTGATCGTGAAATCCCTTGGTGAATGGTGGAGGGAAATAGAACAACGCGTAATCAAATTGGGACCGTTGATCTACAGAGATCAACGATGGAGGTTGCACGCGATGAAATACAATGGAAACAAGGGAAAGCGGTTTTCGGGTGGAGAAACCGGCAGTATCGAGCAAAAAAATGAGAGAAAGGTGGTATCACCTTTTTGAACGCGATATGGATCTTAGCCCGAAACGTGGCATTTGAAAACCGCCCATATCACGTGATTTCTGAGAATTAAATTTCGGGCATGAATTCATGCGAAAATGCACGTCAACCATCGAATCAGGGGCCTGAGATCTGACGGTCGTGGAAAGAGCGCAATATTGATAAGATGCACGAGCATAAGCGGGTAGGGTGGTTTTATTATGGACTGTCCGATCAGGGAATCGACGGCTGAGGTTGAATCTGGGGGCTGAATGAAAAAAATATGAAGCGGAGAATGGGTCAATATGGGTCGTTGATCTGCAGAGATCAATGGATGAGATTTCGTCGTAGAACATTATAAAGCGGGGTGTATGATTTTAACAAAGGTTGTGGGGTACAATCTGGACCGTCGGATCTCGACACATGGATGGCCCAGATGCAATCAGAGGTCTGCGATCAGCGGGGACAAAACAGAATGGGCGCCGATGCGATTGATTGTGGGTCATCGATCTAAGATCAGATCGACAATGGAGGATGAATTGGAGGGGTTCTCAGTGGGGGAAAGGGGCTGTGGGAAGGAGAAATAAGGGCCGTCAGATCTGGATCTGGCGGGTAGATCCAACGACTGATAATTCATCAGAAGACCTCCCATCGGAGGGGGCAATAAACGCATCAAATGGAAACTCCGATGCAATTAGCGCTCTTGGACTTAGCGCTTGGTTCTGGGCATGGGTTATATGGAGGGGAAAACTTTGAAGGGTTTAACACAAGGGGCTAATCGCATCGGAACAAAAAGTGGGAAGGCTTTTCAAATGCGCCCAATGAAAAAACTCTGATGTGATACGATATTGCACCGATCGTTGATTGGTCTCAGATCAACGGTTAAGAATGGTTTAGATCATGAACCGACGAGTTTTAATATAAACATAGGAAAAGTGGGTTTTTATGAAATACAAAGGTAAAAATGAATCGGGAAGGGTTTATACAATGTTTTAAGCGCCCGATAAAAAACTCAAGGTTATGCGAATAAAGCAAAGGATCGGGGCTTATATAAAAAGGGCCAATCGCATCGGAGGTTTCATAAAAGCCAAAAAACTTACACTCTCTGATTGTTCCGATGCGATAAGCACTCAAGACCATTAACGCTTGGTTCCAGGGCATGGGTTTATGGTGGGGAAGTGGTTTAGGGTTTAGCCCAAAGGGGCTTAGGCCCATAGTAAAAAAGACTATTTTTATGAATTTTTCAAGGATTTTTGATGGATTTGGGTGTTTCGGTAAGGTTTAAAAATGAGTTTTAAACCTTATAAAAGGGATTTTATGAAGGAAGGAAGGAAGGGAATACATGAAAAATAGAGGGAGTGTATGGGGAAAAAGAGAACAAAATGAAGGTTAATGATGAAGGGAAAAAGGAGTAAAATGAGGGAAAAATGGGGATTTTGGCAGCAGTCTTTTCTTCATGAAAACAATAGAATTTTTGAGTTTAAAAGGGAAACAACAGTGAAGATTAAACAAAGGGCATGATGTCTTCACAAGACTTCAAGAATTAACAATTTTTGCAATACAACTTGTTTCTTGAAGACTTCAAAAATGATTTAGCCACCATTTGATATGACAAATTTTATAGGTGGGTAACCAAGTGTAACCCTTATTGTTGTTAGTATAACCCCCTTATTATTATTATTGTGCCCTTAAATTGTTATTGTTAGGTCAGCTAGGATTACATTGTGGCCCCATGGGCTCCTATATATAGAAAAGAGGTTTTGTCATTTGTATTATCGAAGAATTTTTCATTTTATGTAATGTATTGAAGGTTTCCCCCTCGAAGTGGCTTATGTCTAAGGTTTTGATCTCTCTTTTCTTCTATTTTTGGAGCTGGTTTCACAACAAAATCAACAAAAATCAATATTCCAATTAGTTGCATGCTAATTTTTGGAATATTATAGTCCTCCCCTCCGAAATGTTGCTTGTCCTCAAGCAACTGCAAGGATAGAACTGAGAAGTCTCCCATCCTCTTGATGTAGCATCCATATATGATAAAATCCTCCAAGGAATGAGATGCTGTCTCATCAATAAGTCTCCATATTTCCCCTCCCAAGCATGCAAGCATGAAAGCTAGCTAAATAGCTATCATCATGAACAAGTAGAGTACTTGAGGAGGTAATAAGGTGTTGTCCAGAGGTCCCTTTGAGGAATGGGATCTGAAATGTATTTGGAATCAACACTTCCATGTGGATCCTCCATCCCCAAGAAATCATCCATACAAAATGAGTTGCCTCGCAACATGGCAACTCCTGAAAATGTTCCTCCACCTTGAGCTCATGCAATGTAGGCGGGCTAAAAATCTAATCATGGTAGATAAGATAGCCTACCCCACGCTATCCTCCTCTACACTTAGGATAGGTGTAGAGTATATGTTAATATTCGGCTACAATTAATTTTCCCTCAAGTGACAAGAAGAAGACTGGATCTCCAAAGATCTCCTCTCCAACTTTGTGAATCAAGTTGGCCCAAATCATCTCATATATGGTGAATAGGACATGATCATCATATGCCATCCAAATGAGAATATTTATGAAGGTTTCATATAGTGCTGGAAAGTACCAACAGTATCCCAAGTGGTCACGACACAGTTTTCTAAACTGCTGCTTCAGAAAAGAACATGGCTAGTTGTTTCTTGATACATGGCTAATTATGTATGTCATCATATCTACTAATGAATAGTAAATGACTGGGTACATAAATTGAACATACATGAAATAATATAACACCTGCCCAAGGCAACAAAAAATATGGCTATCTCCATCATATAGTTTGGTCCAAAATAGCCATGGAGCCAAATGAAAAGCTTGCCCTCTTGTGGAGAAATGCACTGTATAGAAATAGTAAGAGTATGTGAATACTATGTTAGAAAATCAATAAATGAAAAAACAAATTTATTAACATGTACTAGAAGTAAGATGATAAATGGATCCATGAATAAGTCCTCCATAATGGTTTGGCATACTCCCATGGAGAGGAATGAACCAGGTGTTGCATAGAAATCCTCCTTCTTATGCTTGGAAATCCAAGTCAAGAAGAACATATCACAGTAATAGATGTCTCCATCCACTACTTCATCATTGTTACCTCCTCCTTGTCCACCAAGTGCATCAAATGTGAAGTGATCCTAGGGACAATCCATCAATAAGTCCATGCTCCAAGGTGACAACGATGTTGGCCTATGCAAATAGGGTCCTGCCAAATCATAACTCTATTCTTTGACATGCTCATTGTCAAAGACTTCTCCCATAATGCTGCTATATAAAATATTTTTCTTCCAAAGTGGAAGTAAGTAAAAATCATCCAAGTCTAAGGAGTATCCCCCTTGCACCATGATAGTTCCATCTCATACTCCTGCAACATCATGCAAAGTGTGAGAGAAAATCTGCCCCTGCTCTCCCAAGAACAACCAAAGAAAAAAACGTTTTTGTTGCCTCCTCATACTCCCATCATACAAATAATGTGGTGAAAACATAATGATTGATATGAAGGATGTCATATCAACACAATGTATCCATACTCCTTGCTTCTCAATGATGCAAGTATCCTACCAAGTTTCTTCCACCCACATACCCTTAGAAAAAGGATATGTCACATGATGACCAAACTCTCTCAAGAGTAGCCAACACATATTTGCCTCTTGATGCCCTATGTCATAAATATGCAAGTGGCTCACTAGCCTTGTGCCCTCCATCCACATCCACTCAACCACCTGTGGATGTCTCCTACCATTCTCCATATTGGTACTCCTCCAATGAAGGCTACCATCCTCCCCTATCAGATTTATCTTCTTGCATTCCATGGGATGCAAAAATGCAACTCCTTGGAGATATCCTAGAGAAGATCTCTCATCAATGACCACCTTTAATCCATAAGGATACAAGTGTGATGAAGGAAAAACCTCCTCACTACTATTGATTGGCAGCGCTGTTAATATCTCCAGTGATGTAGTGGTTGCCTCATACTCCAAGTCAAAGAGGAACATATGGTTTTGCATAGGAGTGTTTTGGGCATGGTTCATTTCACCCTCCAAAAGTTCACACCCCAACCTCAAGTGTTGTGTGCAACTCAATAAAGGTCCATAAGGATAATGGTTCATCCCTTCCTTGAATAACTCAAGGTCACATAATGCAGTGAAATTCTGTTGCTCTAGATTAGCAATATGCAATGGTGTATACCCCTCCATAAGATTTTTTGAAATGATAAGAGATGGAAACTTAGGCATACCTTTGTGATATTTTGAAGCATCTTGTATGGCTGCAAGAGTTCCTTCCTCCGATGTGTTGGCTTCCCCAAATTCTTAAGATGAAGGCTGCTCCTCCATGGTTGTAACAACGCTAGTACATACCTCCTCCCTTGGTGGTGAGGGTTTATCTTCCTCTTATTCCTCTTTATCAAATCTCTTGATCACCCTTTGAGTGAAATCTGCAGAAATAGATACTCTTGCATGTCTCACATGGCTGAACCACCAAGTTCTTGCTTCACCTTCAAGGTGCAGCGCTGTAATTTCTACAACCTCTCTCTCTACCACTGGATGTAGTAGGAAGAATGCCTATAGCTTCATCACCCAAGCCTTTGATGCACATGTGGGTGATCCATAAAAAGTGGACAATAGAAATCTATTGCTTCTCATCATCCCATTGCTGTAGGGCCTCCTTTCTTCTTCCAACTGGGTAAAATGAGGAAGAGCTAGAGTCTCCTTGAAAGCTCTAGGTTGAGATTTTTACTTTGCAAGTTACCTTCTTAGGATCTCAGGTTCCAAGTGTCCTTCATGCCTCTTGTCTTCTCCTCTTTGAGAATAGGAAGTACATGGAACTTCCTCTTCTTGAAAACCTCTAATCTCCTTCATCTGCTTAACCTCCTTGGCAAGGTTCTTCCTGGATCTAAACAGTGATGAGATAAGGCTCATCCTCTCCATCATTTTTATCTTGCTCCTTATCTTTTTCTTCTTATTCTTATGATAGCATAATGGCTGGAACTCACAGGCTGAGCCAAGATTATGCTTTGATACCACTGTAATATCCCAAAATAGGGATGTAGTAATACATCACCATAAAATGGGAAATAGCAGTGAACAATCAACTCATAAAATGTGTTTTGAACACATAGAAATCATATTATGTTACAACAACAAAATTATGTCCCATTAAATTATCCTAAACTGGGAAAATGTAGCAATATGGACAATATAAACGTTATTCCTAGAAAATTACAACGA